>VDFB02293227.1:0-61574 GCA_007258455.2 Sequoia sempervirens | reverse complement strand
TCCATTCATTGAGGTCCTTCAATTGGTCATCATCTTTCAATATTTTGGCACAAACCACTGCTTCAGAGTATGAAAAGAATATATTCTTGTTCTAATCTTTTGGTCCTCCTTGTATATATTAGAATTCATCTATAACTATTTTGGCCATTTGCTCTATAGGTTTTA
This sequence comes from Sequoia sempervirens, assembly GCA_007258455.2. Classification (NCBI taxonomy): domain Eukaryota; kingdom Viridiplantae; phylum Streptophyta; class Pinopsida; order Cupressales; family Cupressaceae; genus Sequoia; species Sequoia sempervirens. The sequence goes on along the minus strand of VDFB02293227.1, from coordinate 61,409 downwards.
ATGCTGCAGGAGCCTCAATACTGCTCTGTAAGATTCTACACAAGGTTACCAATGTGTGGTGTATGGGCTGCCAGTTCTTAAAAAGGGGATCCAATATGGGTACATGTGTTTTCATCTAATCAATTGCCTGTGTCAGTGAGTTGTAGCAATCATACACACTTTCTAACTTATCCACAATTAGCTTTATCCTATTCTCAAGGACCTTCTCTAAAACATTGCAGTCTTGCTTATTCACTCCTTCCTTACCCTCATTGTTGGCTTTCTTTAACTCTTCAATCTCCTATCTAAGAATGCTCACTTGTTCATTAGAAGCACTTTCTATATCAACAAGTGGAGCATGAGTAGGCTGGTATAACATTATTTCCTTATTTTGTGAGGGGCCTGCTCCTTTCAATTGCTCCTTCAACTTCACATTTTCCATGAATAATTTATTGACTTCATCATTTAAAAAATTTTGTTCCTTTTTGTACTCTCCCAATCTAGCTTCCATATCCTTAACTGCAACTTGAGTGAACATAGTTGAGTGCATTGCCATGTTTGCAAATTCTAGAGGAGATGTATCCTTTAATGTTTTCACCATAGTTGTACCTCTCATTTCCTAAACTACATATAATAACCTTAGTTTTTGTGTACTCTTTTGTTTGGCCCAGAATGCCAAGGTTTCAATCTTAGGGTTATACCTTGTGCCACTTACCCCTTCATTTGAGTCAAACTCAACAATCAACATTGGGTCTTCCTATGTTTTCACTTGATCAAGTAAAACCATTTTCTTTAATTCCATACTAGAGAAAATAAGTATATTACTTTTCAAAATCATCTCTTTAGCCTCTTGTGGGCTGACATCAATATTATCAATCCTTAATTCATTAAAAGTTTGGGCTACTATGTGGTCATGTTGGGATTCCTCAACTCCCATCTTATTTATTTCAACCCTCGCTTCAAACTCTCTTATTTTCATCGTAATCCAAAAGTATTTAAATTTAGGGGTTTTGATAAATTCATCATCTTCCAAGAACTTGAGAGCTACAATTACCCTCTCATCCTCATGCATTTCTCTTTCTGCTTGTGCTTGAATATCGACTCTAGCTTCAAGCCTATGGTCTTCAGTTTCAAGCATAGGTTGGTCCACTTCAACATCATCCTTGAAATGTCTTAACACATGAACTACTTCTTTTGTATCTCCAACCTCCTCACTTATTTCATAGGAAACAAGTGCGTCTATCTCTTATGTCTTTTTTTTTAGAAGGTGATTGTTCAAGAGGTGATCCTAGAGAAGCATGACATACTAAAATAGTATCCAGAGTTGGTTTTGTAATTACAATATCACTCGACCTTTTGGGAGACAATTCAGTAGGTCTCCCAATCCCCATCTCCACTACAAACTTATATAATTCATGAAACTTATCAATCATCATTTCAATCCTCTTGAGAGGATCTACTTCCTCTACCAAATACCCAAAGAAATCACTATGCTTCATCTTTCTTTCTTCCTCAAGCCTTTTCATAATTTCCCATTTTCTCCTCCTCTCGTATACCTCTTGAGGAGTGAAACATTTCTAATTACATCTTCTTCATAATCAATCTGGTGAGTAACCATAGCCTTGGTAAGGATGGTGTGTCTTACAAAATTCATGTGAACCTCAAGGTCAAAATCTCTTTCCTTTACAGACTCCAAAGAGTAATTGTTTTTAGATAATTCTACAACTCTTCAAGTGTATCAAATCCCACTGATAGTTCCCCACATGTTTTCAAATGGGGTAGAAATGTACCCTTCCTTTTTTTATGCATGACATCCTTTTCCATCCATAGAATCTGCCACATGAACTCTAAAAAGGCTAATCGAAGGGGGACAAACTTTGGCAGTATATGTGGGGCATATGGGCATCCATAAATCCTAATTATTGTGATATGTGGTAGAAAAATCCAATCACCAAAGTTATGAGCATGGCCTTGCTTAGGTTTCAAATCCAAAGGTCTTAACAGTTGTAGCACAAGTTTGTGTAGTCTTGGTGGTGGGTGGCCAAGAACTCTCATTTTTTGTACACAAATTCATCATGGAATATCACATAATTTTAATTCTTACATTTGTTGTCCCATATATAACACCATTGTTGCACTAGAAACAAATTCCCTTGTTGGTCAATCTTACCCAAACACATCCTTTTGCTCCATATATCTTTATTCTAGTATAATTCTAGGTGCCACAGCTAAGAATATTGCTTGAATGTTATGGGGGATCTATTTTCCCTAAATTGCAGAAATCCTTCATGCAATGCTCTCTCAAGATATGAGGCAAAATCATATTCAATGTTTGTCTCAGGGTTTTGGATCCTCGTAGCCATCATCATTAAACTAACTAGCATTTTCTCTTGTCTATCTATCCCAAGTACCTGACAGAGAGAAAATTAGGTTTTCTTGAAATAGAATTGGAAATCTATGAAAGCAAATGGTTTAGTAGCAAGAAGGAATATAGGAATCACCCTATTGTTCACACCCCTTTTCATGTAAATGGGGAGTTCATCACTTCTATACGTTGTCATCAATCTAGTATATTCTTCTTTGCAAATCAATTTTAGTCAGGGCTTGTTTGTTTAGGTGAAAACATTCAATGATGGTTGCTTTAGTCGACACAACTAATGGTGAACCATATGGAAATCTCACAAACCTAGTAGCAGGATGATAACTTTGAGCCAATACTCTAATGAACTCTACATCTATAAAACATATGGGATAATTAACTTGGACAAATCTAATGCCCATGGATTTGACACCGGAATCTTGTCCTCCCTTTTGTCATAAAATTACTAGAACAATTCCCACCTAGAGATAGGGATAAGGGCATCTCTACAACCATGAGCCACATCTTTAAAAACTTTCCTAAATCCTCTAACATTTGATTCAAGGAGTATATCCAAGATAGTCTATTGTAAGGACATCTTTTAACCTTAGAGTTTCATGTTCTTTCTTCTTGGGAAGCATGATGCCCTTTTTAGTTTCAGGTTCTTTCTTCTTGGACAGGATGATTTTTAACTATCTTACTTCTCATATACTTCTGAAATAAAGAATTACAAACAATCTTGTACTCGTAAAACTTAATTCACAGTTTAACTATCTTACTTCTCCTATACTTCTGAAATGCAAAATTCCAAACAATTTTGTACTCGTAAAACTTAATTCACAATGATTTTTGTGCACTTACCTAGGTTACAATGGTTAACCTCTTCAAACTCCCAACTCCGCACATGATAATTTTTGCAAATGAGTGCAAAGAGACTATTGAATTCTTGGTTTAAGGGCTTCTAAGCTCAGTCATGTCAACATTAATATCAACCTTATGCCAAATATTTTGCTCGTAGTTCAAGTTTGAACATGCACCATTGATTTTACAAGATCAAAGGGTTGATGTGATTCATGAATTTAATAGCACTTTATCACCACCACTTTTTATAACTATAACAGGATAGAGGGGTATACACCGCTATATCACATGCTTCTTTGCATTTCACTGCAGGGTAGTAGGATCCTTACCTATATATTGCAAGCTTGACTTATTTAACCCACAGTACACAGTTTACATTAATGGTCACATATGGCTTACCACCATACCATATGCTTTGTCACATCCTTTCGTGGTATAGCGGTTCATACTACCCTACCACATGCCTTTATGATCTTCCTCGTGGGATGGTGGGTTACCTCGCTATACCACACCCTTCATTTTCCCTTCTCGTGGTATGGAAATTTATGATGCTTTTAAATTCTCTCATACCACCCAACCACGTCCTCATCATAATACTTTCACAGTATGGCAGTAAATATCTTCATGTTGTATGTTACACATCGCCAGCCCACCAAGGGTTCAAATTATTGCTAAGGGATCACGGTAACAGATTGTTAAGGGATTTGTAATGTTTTTAGCTAGACATGTTTTTGCTTAAGTATATATGATGAATTTTTGGCTTTGTATAGGTCTTTCGGTGTCATTCAGACCTAAAAAAATTATATGTTTGTTTACAATGGGGAGGCTCTTGCAAAAATAAAAAGGAATATAAGGGTCAAGGCTTAGGTCATGGAGCTCAAGGTTAATTGTGATGATGGAATTAGGAAAAATTTTAAGGTTCTAACACACCTCATGATGAACTAGATTATGTTTTTCCTTCATCCTACTTGTGTTATTTTTTTATGAGTTATTTTCTTGTGAATATATCCCTAAGGAAAATTTATCTGATACTTGTAATTGTAAACATTTTCTTGGTTTTTTACTGCAAATTATTTTTAATCTATAAATTGAATTCTATTTTAAGTTTCCATTTGCAGTTATCAGCGGATTGGAAATTCAACAGTTATCAACTTATGAACTCAATAAAGTTTTACTGATTCAAGTTGTTGATTTATGCATTATTGTTTATTTGGACTTTAGGAAATGAAGACAAGGACTGTAAGGCGCAAATTAGATGATAGTGATCATAATGTTGAAATTCTAGTGAAAGAATATGAGTGTGTGCATAGTGAAAAAGTGGCCAAGAATAATGAATATTTATTGAGTCTTGGTTTGACAAGCGGGCAAGTTGTAAATCCACTAAGTATTATATTATTTGTTTGATAGTGTTTAATAAAAGTTAATAGGCAAGAGCTTTATGTATATAAGATATAATATGATATTTTTTTGTTTTATATGCAACAAAAAGAGTGTAAAGAAAATACGAAGAAAAAACAAAAGTAAAGAAAAGATACAATGCCACCATCTCATAGAAGTTGACGCTTTTGTGATTCAACAAATGTAGTTGGTGAAGATAATAGTTGTGATGATGTGGAGCCTGATATAGCACATGGTGATGTGCAGCTTGATATAGCACATGGTGATGTGTAGCCTGATATAGCACATGGTGATGTGCAACGTTGTGATGATCTCTTAGAACTAAGTCTAAGAGATATTATTGAAAAATGTCAAGGCAAAGGAACAACAGGTTTGCAAATGCTTTATTCAACATTAAAGGACGCATTTGATGAGAGATTTGTAGAGATCGGTACTGATCTACCTACTCATTCCACACCTAATGTGGCCAAGGAGCATGAAGTTTTGGTTAAAGAAAGTCATGAAGAGAGACCACTTGTATTTTTTGTGCTTCAAAGTGCACCTGTTGCATCTAGAACTTTTGATGGAACTAGTGGATCAGCTAGAAATACTGGTGTGGTAATTTAATATAAGATGTGGATGTTTTTTTCAAAATACAAAGATTGAGTCAATATTTGTACAGATCTACAAAGAGGAATGCAAAAGAAATAAAATTAGAAGGAAGCCATTCTTGCTTGAGGTATCGAGAGATGGTGAGCCCATTGGGCCAAATGCTACAAAGTGGTTCACTGAGTTAATTGTAAGATGTAGGGCCCATTTGATATTTTCAAAATAAATTTTGCAAAGTAAGATCCACAAGCTATGGAAAATGTTATACAAAAAATGGAAAATGCTTTTGATACTACTGGTGGAAAAATCTCTAGAAAATATTACAAGTAAAGGATGAGAATTTTAATGAACAATTATAGATACAGTTGCAATCATAGAGGGAAAAGAGAGGTTAGACTCTACTCTATCTCCCAAAGAGTGGGAGGCATTGAGAGAAAGTATGCATTCTAAAGAATATTTGGCAAAGAGTAACAGAGGAAAGAGAGCAAGAGATAATGTGAGGGATTGATATACATTTGGTTGAGATGGGTTGCACACTAAAAATGATAAGTTTGCAGTAAGTGTATGGCTTTTTGGTTCAATCTACATTGTGTTATTTATTTTTATTTTTTATTGAACTGACTATATGTTGAAATTGACATTGTATTTTAGGTGGAAAATAGTAATAGAGAAGCAGGTGTAGAAGATATTGTCAATTATATTGGAGCACTAGATGTTAGTAAATCTAAGAGTAGGATCAAAGTTAGCAAAAAAAGATGGTGTTTGATCAATTACCTCATCCAATGTGCATCGGTAATGGAAGGCCTTTGGTTTGTGTGATCATCACATCCCCATGTCAGACGTGAGCTAGGAAAGGATGATCTCAAGTGATCGAAGGCAGATTTTATTTTTCCTAACCTTTTTTGGATTTTGTAGGTGATTAATCGTACCCAACACTACCAATAATGATGATAATGTAAGATTGGAAATAGATGTTTGATTTTTAAACCCTAAGACAGGGGCTGCCTAAAATCATGATTATCCCACCTAGGTGATGTCTCATCAATTCAAGTGTGTGAAGGACTTTTTATTAATTCTAGTTTGGCCCATTTTTCTCACAACTTTCAAGCTCACCAATAGTCGAAGGGTTTCAAAGAGGGAATGAAAATTTAGGATTCATCAAAAGATGAGGGCAAACTCAAAATCTATAGACTTTGTGAAAAAGGAACAATGGAATACCTGTCGCGCAACCAAAGAGTTATGATTTCAATTGAAGAATGGGAGCTTCTGTTCTCATAAACAATTGGAGATTTATAGCTAGCACAAGTATTTAAATCCCACTACTATCAGTATAGGAAAAGTGTTGTTTGAATCATTGGAGAAGAATTTCTCTACCCACAAGCTCGTCAGGCCATATTTCCTTATCAATTGGTCTCATTTTTTCTTTCTAATGCCTATGGTTTTCTTCAATCTTATCCTGACCTACAATTGATAGCTTCAAAAGTGGTTAAAGATGTCTTTCTACAAAATGATAAGTTGCTCAAAGGTGTTCAAGTGTAAGAATTTTGGAAAGGTCAGGGAAGAGTTGGTGGGATTTTTCCTCAGCATTTTCTTCTTAATGGAAACATTTACGTCTTTGTGCTTGATGCTATTAAAAACACCTTGGATATGTGTAGCTTCCACTATCTACAATCAACTCTTTAAATACATAGGGTGGAAATTGGTGGGGATCTCACAAATGACATCAGAAGGAGGACTAATACTATTCTCACTTTGCTCAGCCATGTTCACCCTGAGCCAATCATTGTGTGGCAGTCTCCTCCTCAAGCACCTCATGCGACTTCGTTGGTGGTAATATTAGACCAAGCAAGCTCTTCTTCTCCTCTGCAACAATAAGTGATTCCAAATCTTGACATACCTATGCAATCAAATGACCAGGGCAATGAAGATAAGGAAATTGAAGAAAATCAAGGAGAAAATGAAATTGTAGAAATGGAAGAATAAGTATTTTTGTAAAGGGTTGATGAAAGGAAATTAATATCCTGCTAAGTATGGGTCCATCTTGCATTTGAGATAGACGTATATTTTATTGTTGAAAAATCTCGATGGGTTGTAATTTTGATCTTGTAAAACGATGTTATGGGTCCCTATTATTGGGGTAATTTTGTATCTAATTGAGCTACAATTGGAGGTTTTCTTCTTGGTTTTTTCCTACCGGTATGCTCTTTTGAACTAGGTTTTTGTAATACTTTATTTAAATACAATATAATATATTATAGTGGCTTGCCACTTTTGCACCAAAAAAAAAAATCTAAGAGTAGGATGAAGTGGAAATCTAGTTCATCAATAGAGATTTCATAGGAATTTGTTCAATGCCTAGTAGGAGCCTCTATAGATCATGTCAACTCAAATGAACTAGGGTACCAAAAGGTAATGAGTTGCATATTCAGTCTCACTTAGCAAGTTATGCAGTTGGTTGAATTTGTTAACCCTATAGTTTCTGCATGGAATAAGCATAAATCCATGGATTGAGATGAGGTAAGAGGCTTTATTGATCTCATTCCTTTTGTTTGGTAATTTTATATACAAATGCCTCTTAATATGTAGATTATTGAAATCTAAGCATAGGAGAATCCAACCCATATTCTTTATTGTTGGAGTGATCCAGAAAATGTTCTTTTGGACAAATTTATAGATTACACTATTTACTTGACTATTGAATTCTTTGTATATTTTTTTGCATGATGGTTAAACCACATGTAGAGCAATTTTATCAAATCAATAGGAATACAAAAATGCCTTCAAGATTTCAACAGAGCTATCAATATTGATAGTGATGAATTGGACAAGAATGCACAACACAGTCATCTTAGTTGTCCTAAAGTTGAGGTAATTAATATAATAGTTGTCAGTTATCTATCCCAAATTTTTTTCATTCTTCATGCTTAAAATATTCTTTTGGACAAAAAATTATAGCTTTTGCATTCTTTAAGTTGTAAGTTAATTTGTCCCAATGTTTTTTCATTCTTCTTTTGGACAAAAATTTATAGCTTTTGCATTCTTTAAGTTATAAGTTAATATGTCGCAATGTTTTGTCATTCTTCTTTTGGAAAAAAAATTATAGGTTTTGCATTCTTTAAGTTGTAATTTAATCTATCCCAATTTGTTGTCATTCTTCATGCTTAAAATGTTCTTTTGGACAAAAATTTATAGCTTTTGCATTCTTTACTTGACTTATATTATTTTTTTCATGATGATTAAACCACATGATCCAGAGAAATTACATGAAAGCAAGAAAAAAAGAAAAAGGGCCTATCAATAGAACTCTCTACAAAGTTGTCCAACTTCATGTCGGAAATGACATTGATAGTGCAGATTATGATGATGAACTCGACGAGCTTGCACATGATATTCATAGTGGTAGTCATGTTGAACTCAAAGTGAGTGCTATGAAACCACATGCAAGTAAGTACTATTCAAGTAAGTAATGGTTGTTTTATTATGTAATAAGGGTAATCATTACCTATTTGATAGAAGCTGGTTAGAATAGTAGTGAAGTGTAATTAGCTAGTATACATATATTATGGAAATAAGGGAGAACATATAACTTACCTATGAAATCTTAGAGTTTAGTTGTAATAGAGTGTTTTATAAAAGCACATACAAAAAATGATGTGTTCTAAGACATAAGACATTACATACAACTATCAAAAATAATATAATATATGTTTTATATCTTAATATAATGTGTATTTTATTTTTTTTGTAGACATTTATTGATAAACTCCAAGAAGGGGATAAAGTTGAGGTGTTGGATCTGTTTGATAGTGTTGATGGGGTATTGGGTGGATTCACTCACTATCTATTGTATATGGAGTCAAATTTAAAGGAACAAGAGATGCAAATGTAAGTATTTTACAAGTCACCAGTAACATACCCCTTCCTTATCCAGAAAAAATAGACGGAGTTATCTATCTGAAAGAGAAAGAAGGGACCTTCACATGGTGGCCACTAAAATATTTGAAAAAAATGACAGAGTGTTAGTCATAAGTGCAGAAGATAAAAAGAAAGGTTAGTAGTAGCAAAGTGTGGAGAGTGAAGTTGCAAACAAAGAATGCACATTGAGCCTGAATAAGTTGAACCCAAACAAAAACCAAAGAATTTGATTTGGGTGTACATTTTGTGAGTAGAACAGAGAATTTTCTATCTTACTGCACCTGTAATATAAAACCCCTTGATTATGTTTTTCTCTTTTTGTGTGGGTTCCACTCATTCAAACTGGTGCATTATAGAAGAGGGGATATGTTGTGTAAGCAGTAGATGCAAAGAACAAGGTTGCAAAAAATAAGTAAATACAAAGCAAATAAAGAGGTGCGGAGAAGAGGAAAATTATAGAGAGTGCAACATACATGTATGTGCAGTTGCAAATAAGTTGCGACATAGAATTGTCATCAAAATTGTAATATCTTGCATAAGCAAAAAAAGGAATTGTAACTCAATTTTCTTAGTCAGCAATGAGAAACACACTTTGTAACAGTACATTTTTCAAAGCAAAGACACATTTTTTTCTTGTATCTGTTGTAAGAACACATTTTCTCAATAAAATTTTAGTGTTTTTCCTTCTTAATAGTTGTTTCATTATGTGAAAATGAATGATTATTTTTTCTATATTTTTATATGTTTAAACCTCAATTAAAGCATTGTCTCATTTCTAGTACTTATAGGTAGAAATCAGTGAATAAAAATAATTAAATAAACTACCAATTGACTAAATATACTACCAATTGATAGAAATCGGTGAATAAATATAACTAAATATAATAATTATGCAATTAATAAATAATGTATCAATATACCTACCTATTGACAGAAATTAGTGAACAAAAACAATTAAATAAATTGCCAAATTGATCAAAATGATGATTAAAATTAATGACTAAATACACTACCAATGGATGGAAATCAATGAATAAAAATGACTAAATAAGTGACTAGTTAACAACAATCAATGACTAAATTAATGACTAAACACACCACCAAATCGATCAAATTAGCGACCAAATCGATTAATCAGACAACTAAATTAATGACCAAATCGATCAATTAGATGACTAAATCAATGAAAAAAATGATCAATTAGATGACTACATCAATGAAAAAATTGATCATTTAGACGACTAAATTAACAACCTAATTGATCAATCAAATGACTTAAAATGGTTTAGTCATCAATTTGGTCATGCTATAAATGACTGGAAATAAACTACTACTGGTCACACGACCATGTTTAGTCATTTATAAGTAGTTTCTAGTAGTTTATTTTTGTTTATGTACTAGTGTTCGTCAATGCATCAACAACATTTTCCAAAGTATCAATCTTTTCCAGATTAACCTTTCCATCCTCCACCATATCACAAACAAAGTGGAACTACACATCAATGTGCTTCATCCTGGCATGGAAAGTTAGATTTTTTGCGAAAAAAATAGCACTCTGACTGTCACAACAAATTACAATTTGTCCTGCATCAAAATCAATGTCAGAACACAAAATTCTAAGCCAAACGGATTCCTTGTAGGAGTGAGTTGTTGTCATGTACTCCACCTCAATAGTAGATAAAGTGACTACACCCTGCTACTTGCTCATCTAACTTATTGCACCACCAAACAAGGTGAATACATATCCACTAGTGGATCTTCTGCTGTCAATGTCCCCTACCCAATCATAATCCACATATCCATGAATTCTAATTGAACTTTGTGATCCAGTTGAGTATCCATGATAGCATAAGGTGTACGCATACGTACCCTTCAAATACTTGAAAAATCTTTTCATAGCATCCCAATGTGGCCTTCCTGGATTAGCCATAAACTGACTAAGCACTCCCACTACTTGGGCAATGTCTGGCCTGGTACAAATCATTACATACATTAAACTTCCAACTACACTTGCATAAGGTACCCTGGTCATGTCCTCCATCTCAGTAGGAGATTTTGGACAATCTTCAACATGAAGTTTCATTCCCTGCAACACTGGAACAACTAATTTCTTGTAGTATGTCATATTAAATCTCTCTAGGACAACATTTATATACTTGCTCTGGTTGAGCCAAAGTTTTCTATTTCTCCTATCCCTTCTAATTTTCATCCCCAAAATATACCTAGCTAAACCTAAATCTTTCATTTCAAACTGTGTTGACAATTGAGATTTTAATTTAGAAATCATTCCCTTACTATTCCCAATGAGCATTTCATCCACATACAAGGCAATAATAAGAAGATGACCATTATTAGTTTTAAAATGCACACAATGATCTGACTTTGATCTTACAAACCCCAATGACAACACAAAGGTATCAAATTTTTTGGTACCTCATTCTAGGTGACTACTTCAAACCATACAGAGATTTATTTAAATTGCAAACCATATTTTCCTTACCTTTTTCAACAAAGTGCTCTAGTTGGGACATGTAAATTTCTTCATTCAAGTCACCATGAAGAAATTTTTTCTTCACATCCATCTGATCAATCTCTAAATCATATGCTACTGCAAGTGACACAAGAAATCTGATAGATTTCATCTTAGCTATAGGAGAAAATATTTCTCCATAATCAATTCCCTCCACCTGGGAATATCCTTCCATGACCAACCTAGCTTTATGCTTTTCAACACTACCATCCAGACTGATTTTCTTTTTGAACACCCATTTGCATCCAATAGGCTTTCAACCTTAAGGAAAAGGCACCATATCCCATGTATCATTTTTCTTCAATGATGCCATTTCTTCATTCATGGTTCCAACGAAGAATTTTCATTAGACATACCCATAGCCTATCTAACAGTCTTAGGCTCATCAATATTAGTAATCAAAGCATCGGAACAACTGGAATCTAAAATAGAATATCCAAACCTTTTAGGTTTCCACTTCACATGCATAGACCTTCTCACAGGTTGAGGTTGAGGTTCTTCTTATTGATCAGAATTTTTAGAGCTGCTTGAGCTCTCCTCATTATCGGGTCCACTAGGAGTACATAGTTCATCCTTATCTAGAGTAAAAGGAATTCCAACTACCTCCTTTTTAGCTTCTTTCACCTCTAGTTGTAGATCAATTGTAGAAGGCTTCAACTCATGGAAGATCACACTTCTATTTTACAACACCTTCTTTGTAACTAGATTCCAAAGCTTGTACGCTTTCACACCAATTCCATAACTAATGAAGATACATTATACAGCCTTGTTTTCCAATTTTGAATTCTTTTTATTGGTCACATAAGCATATGCCTCACAGCCAAAGACTCTAACATGTCTCAAAGAGGGCTTCTTTCTAGACCATGCTTCCATAGGTGTTTTATCCATGAGCATCAAAGTGGTAGATCTATTAATTAACATGTTGTAGCTACAACCTCATCTCAGAACTTTTGTTCCAGACCAACACTACTTAGTATACCTCTTTCTCTTTCCATCAACATTCTATTCATCCTTTTTGCAACTCCATTTTACTATGGAGTATAAGGAGTGGTTCTATGCCTCTTAATTCCATGGTCTTTGCAAAACTTATCGAAATCTATAGAAAAAAATCCACTGCCATTATTCATCCTCAAGCACTTTAGTTTCCTACCAATCTGATTTTCAACCAAGGTTTTAAATTCCTTAAACTAACTGAAAACTTCTATTTTACTTTTGAGAAAATAAACAAATGCCCTTCTCGAATAATCATCTACGAAAAAAACATAATACATAGATTTCGATAACGAAGGAACATTAACTAGACCAAACACATCAACATGAATATAATCTAGAATTCTAGAAGATTTGTGAGGACTAGAATAAAATGAAACATGGTGTTGCTTTCCATAAATGCAATGTTCACAAAAATTGAACTCAAAATTACAATCATCAAACACTTCAACCAGGTTTTTATTTTTCAAAGCTTTTAAGCCTTTTTCACCAATGTGGTCAAGCCTTTGATGCCACAACATTGTCTTCTCATCTGGGATCTTCACCTCTAAGGAATTAGCACTCACAATAATGTTACCCTTCTCTCCTTGGTCAAATTTAGTCAGCTTTATAGAAGCACTATTACATTGCACTGCACATGTGTCCAACTTGTACAAAGTGCCAACTCGTGCACCCTCAACCAACACCATAGAGCCTCTAGTCATCTTGCACATACCATTTGGGAAAGAGACTTGTACACCAGCATCATTAAGATTACTCACTAAAAGTAGATTTTGGGCCAAACTTGGTATATGCCTCACATCATTGATCCCTTTTATTCTTTCATTAGGGAATTGAATTTTGAATCTTCCATGGCCCACAATTTCCATGTGGGAATCATCTCTTAGATACGCCCTTCCACCTGCATACTTATCATACTTTGTAAACCAATATCTATGAAAGGTCATATGAAAGGACACACCTGAGTCAATTAGCCAAACATCATCTGATTCCTAAGTCACCAAGGATACTATGAAGGCATCTACATTGCTCTGAGAATATTCATTATTAGAAGAGTTTCTTTTTCTTTTTCTTCTTCTTTTCCTCTTTGTAATCTTTTTGGATATGTCTTGTCTACCCACAATTACATTACTTCACCTTGGACTTTTTACTAGGAAACTTTGATCTCCCCTCTAACTTAGATCTATAATTCTTGTCTTTCTTTTTGCCTCTTTCCTTTGATCTACCTCAAATAGCAAGGGCCTCCTTGGCCATCTCAGAAGACTTCCTTTACATTTCCTCTGACATTAGTGAAGCAACCACATATTCCATCTTGAAAGTGATTTTTGTACTCCCAATATCCATTACTAGGTGATCTCATGTGTTAGGCAACAAACACAAAAGGAGCATGCACCGATCCTCGTCATCAATTTTCACACCAATAGATGCCAACTGAGCAATGATCATATTAAATGCATTCAAATGCTCCTTCATCCATTTTCAAAGAGTGCAGCTTCTTCCTCAAGAATAACTTATTTACCAGAGATTCCACTAATAAATGTCACCAAGATTCTTCCATAAAAGTTTTGTTGTCTTCTCTTCATGGACATTCAAAAGAACTGAATCAACCAAGCACAGTTTGATCATACCCGTGACTTTTTGATCCATTGCATCCAAGTCATCTTGTGAGGTTGCTAATGGTTTGTTAGCAGACACTATAGTCCATAACTCTCAATCCACAAGAAAATATTCCATTTTAAGTTTCCACAACTCAAAATTGCCACCGTTGAACTTCTCAATCTCTATTCTTCCAAATGTGCTTGCCATCTTAAACCTACAATAAGTTTAAAAATAAATTCCACTGCAAAACTCCCACTGAACAAGATTAGCACAAAAAACCTATCTTACCCACAAAAACAACAAAACTGGCCAAGCTCTTATACCAACTGAAAGGAAAGCAGAGTGTGGAATGTACCTTCCTAACGCTAATCTTCAGGAGAGAGATATAGAAAACCACTTAAAACTTTGGAATTACAATTCATTTAAAATGTGCATGACTAAGATCAATAAAACCTCAACATAGAATGAAAACCATATTTATGTGGGAACTCTTTTAGGAATAAACCCACTCACCAAAGCAGAATTCACTTGTATTATAGTAAAATATCAATTGCATACAAGTTGCAGAGCTATTCTCTTTCAAGTGTTGATTCACAGAATTAGTTCAGCAGTGTTACTCTGATCTTCAACCAATCACCCTCTCCATATGTTACAATGCAATACACTGTACTATCATATTCAATATGATTCCCCCAATTTATTACATTATAGACTTATCTATTATCTATCTCCTCATTCAGGTCAACTTAACCTATATTGTCATAGTATGGCCTCATCAACCAATCGTGCATCGAGATATCACAAGTAGTTACATGGTTATCAGAGAATTTAAATTATCGCCTTTAGGTTTAAATTGTCAAGCCAATGAACACATTAATTCACAACAATGATGTACAATCAACTAAAAGCTCCATGCCACGTATCACCATCTAATTCATCTGTCATTACCTTCATCCTCCAATAAAGTCATATCAAAATATCAATGAGACATAAACCATGTCCTTCTGAACTCTTACCATTACCTCAATATACAAGTTGCTCAATATTGTTACCACCTCCCATTAGATTATCAAGGGGATGACATAGCACCTTCCATCAATACATAGAATTCCCACTGATGAAGCTTATAGCACTACCTGTGGTCCCCACCACCAACATAACATCTATTTCACCATTGTCATACAGCTTGTTGGATCTCAAAAATGCAGGTTACAAATCCTAAGAGGATGACAGGCTCTATGATCATACTTTTAACATTTTTGAACCAATGAATGGAGTAACCTATGTGGTTGATGACTCCCTACACTTCAGGCTTTGCTAGACCTAGGCGAGTAGACCTTGATTGCTGAAGCAAATTGAAAATTGTGTGAATTAATTGGGTTTAAAGATCTATCCACAGTGGCATAAAGTGTGAAATAGATGGAGGCTTGATAATTACTCTACTTCTAATGTGATAATTGGGAATTTGTGATATGAAAGTGGATAAGTAATGTTTAAAAGAGGTGGACCAGTGCTTTATTGGGTATGCGGAGTCAATGAAGTTCTATAACAAGTGGTTGGTGTTGGTTTTAATGTTGATTGTTTGGCACTTTAATTTGTTTATATCTTGTATAAACGTGAAGGGATGTGATTGACAGACTCTTTTTATTGATCCAATTGATCCTATCAAGTTACTATGATTTATTAAAAGGATTTTTAATCCTTCCTTGAAGGAACCAATTAACAGAATCACACAATAATAGCAAATGTGTATTGACAAATAAGTTTAACCTTAATTTGAATAACAAGATAACATTAGTGTTGAGATAGTATGACAACCTTATCAATTACCTAACTCTTCTTACCGATCCCAATGTTACTCCCAAGTTACTGTAATCAATTAAAAGAATTTTAATTCTTTGATAGAAACCAATTAACTTGACTACACAAAAAAACAAGTGTGTCTTGATGAAACTAAAATATCAACTTGGATACACAGATTCAAATAACAGAGAAATAATAATATGGAGACAGCCAGATAACTATTTAACTCAACAAACAATAGAAACCAATATGGACCCACATGAAATTAAAGACCTTCCATTGATTTTAGCCAAAATTTATGCATGTGTCATGATCCATACATTATAGTCTATATGATAAACATTCTGAATATTTTGTGTATATCTCCTATTTCTTCCATATTCCCTCTTACTATCCTATCATTATATGTCCAACTTATATATCAATATTTTGAAGAGGACACACCCCTTCATAAATGTCTTTTGGAATTAACAACAATTAAGCTCTAGTGAGCCATAAATGAACTTTTGTTATGTGATCTAAATAATCTTGTCTCGAATGAGTGTCAGCATCTTCTGAAGCATTCCTTGTAGCTATCTCCATGATCACCATTTTCTCCAAATGCTCACATACTTCGTCCAATGCTAAATCCTTGTTCTTGGTTGCTTCCAAGGCTCCATGCAATATCATCCTACACTCTTTCATCCATTAGTTCTAGTTTTTCAACTCTCCATTATTTCTAAATAGTGCAGGCACTCCTTCCTTTGCAGCATCAGTGAACTCCTTTGCATCTACTTGAAGCTCCTCATAGTAACCCTGGTGTTTTCTCATAATATCCTTAGCAGCTATGATGGCTCCATTGTCAAAAGTATCTTTCTTTTGTATTTCCTAGATTTTCCCTTGAATTCGGTCATTTATCCTTTTATGCTCCTAAATTGTAGTATAACTCTTGGAATGGGTCCCACAAAACTTGTTCATCCAAACTATAAATTTGGCGTGCCTTTTCTGGAATATTACAGAGAGTGCATCGAATCTGGCTTTACTCACTTAAGCATGTGCATTTGATTCTTCACTCTTATCCTTAGATTGGGAACCTTCTCCTTGAGTTAATAATCTTGTAGATCCCCTGAGTGTACCTTTGACCATGTCCTTCAGGAAATCATTTTCTTTGAGCATATTCTCATTGTTCATTTTATACATATCCCTTTCCTTGATCAACATCTGAATATTTTCTTTATTAATTTGGCAACATTAATGCCAATGTCAGTTGTGGCTATAGGATCGACTTCTCCTACTTTCAATGTCATTACATGGCCAAATTCCCTCTCAGTGTTAATGATCACAGATTTCTTGTGTGGATGATACAAGGCCCAAATCATGAGAGAGTTCTCATCAAGATTATATTTTGATCCTGTGTATACTTTTGTAACCCCTTCTGGACTAAGCTTATGTGTGGCACCATTATCATGCAAGAAACTATCAAAAACAAGAGTTGAGTTCAAATCCAAACCAGGGAAAATAATTACACCAGACTCCTCCAACAATTTTCTTCCTCTCTCTAGAGTCATATCCTTCATCTCATTTTCCACATCTAATTTCAAAGTGTTCAACAATTGGGCTTCATTTCTAGGTGTAATATTTGTGACAGATTCTCTTATTGATTTCCCTTTTTGCTTGCACAAGAATTATCTAAATTCAAGAAATTTTATAAATTCATCATCAAAAACAAAGGGTTTATAAGCTAACTACCTTGTATCTATATCAGATCCTTCTTCAACTTCTTGTTCTCTATTGGGAGGTTGATACTCCTCAATCCTTTGTTTAGAAATTTTTTCAGTTGGACCTTGAGGTTCTCGTTCATCAAAGGACTCTTCACCAAAGGATAACATTTGTGTCTCTTCTATTTCCTTCATTCTCTGCTCCATCTTTCTGTTATATTCATCAATGGCCAATTCAGCTTCCCTCTCTTCCATTTTTCTAATTGTATCATCATGTGGATAGGGTATATGAACATATCCACCCAAGTTTACTTTCTTTCTAGAAAAACCAATGTAACCTTTAGGATCAAATCCTTTTCTTGGTGGAGCTTTCTTCAAATTGAAATGAGATACCTTATTTAAGATTAAATCATAACCTTCCTTTGATAGCACAATAAATTCTCCAAAACACAACGTAATTGGCATGAATGATTGTTTCTCATAAGCACTCAAATTCACAACACTTGAATAATCCATCTGTCTTACAATCTCCAAATATGTGATCCTATTTGGTACTATTTTTGGAAGAAGAAAAAATGTATGCTCAAAACCATATACCCTAATCATGGTGGCATCAATATAACAATACCAGTTACCCCAATTGTGACCAACCATTATAGGTCCGGGTAAGTGCAAGAAGTTGAGTCCACTTCTAGTGGAAGTGTCATTTTTTAGCTTTAAATTAGGTTCCCATTTTAAAGTGGGTACTCATTCCAAAAGGTTTGAAAATAACAATACATGTTTCTTATTTGGATTTAGGCTTTGAAAAGGCATGGTAACCCAACCCTTAGCCTTGGACCTACAAGTACAAGGTCATGACAATATCGAGAGAGAAAATTGACTATGCCAATATGGCTAACAAGTTTTTTTTTAGAATTATTCTATGAAATTAAAACCCATTTTAGATGAGATTATGTAGATTATAAATATGCAAATTTTTTTCCAATTGGATTATTTTTTCTATTTTTCAAATATTTTTTTATGAAATTGGTCCATAAACCTGAAATATCAAGTTTTTTAATTATTTTAATAAATTTTTATTAAAATGTTTTTTTGGAAAACAAATTGTACATGAACAATATTTAGACAATTATTTTCAATTTGTAAAAAATAAAAATAAAAAAATGATAAGTTTAGGTCATTTTATGTGTGACGTACACATGGGATTTTGAAAACAACAATTACGACCAATAAAAAAATTAACCAAAAAATATATACTAAAAAAAAGTCACAAAAAAATATCATGAACATTATTCAATGTGTTAGAGATAATTTCCCAAAAGGATTTAAAAATATACAATTATTTAGGTCAAAATATGGATGATGTACATGTGCATGGTATGGTAAAAATAAAGTGACTTTTGAATAGTGGTGTTTAGACATGCCTATTGAAAATCAATTTGTGTCATCTAGGTATTAAAATAAATTACATGTTTGGAAACTAGACTTTGAGTACTAAATTTCATATTACTAACTTTTTTAAGATTTAGTGTTTAAGTGCTTAAAATTTTTAGGTCAATTTTGACAAATTCTGAAAATCGGGGAAAACACTTCCACTTTTTGGCCAAAAAGTGGACTCAACTTCTTGCACACACCTGTCCACTGAAATATTTAGGCCTTAGAAATATTTTAATCTCACTAGTCAAAGAATAATCACAAGGGTGACTAAAAAATTTATACAATGTCTTGACAAAATATTCCTCAAAATGAACATAACTAGAACTCACAAATCTGTTGTCCCAAATAGCAGTCCACAATTGCACTGGCAATGGCTAATCTTCCTTGTCATATTGTGTCATTTTCAATTCTTTTGGCCACATCCCTATCTCCTATCCATAAAACAATATCATATGCATGAGAATGGAAACAATGTGGGAGATCCACTTTTGATTACCATTAACCCTGAGTCAATCCCTTTGAAAATGTGTGAGACAAATTAAATGTCCTTACATTGTGGCACTAAATATCTGTTGCAATCACCATTGGCCCTATTGACATGAATTCAGAGGCTTCAATCCCCAATACCTAACACACTAAGAAATATGTGTGTTTTAGGTAGGGTTCAAATAAATCAACATGAAAAGGAGGCCCATCATTTTTTGGCAAGAAATCCTATAAACTTTTTCTAGTGTTGTCATTGATGGAAACCCTTGTCAGTAATTCGACCACATGACAACATTTGATCATATCAGCAGACAGATTGAAGAAAGTCAACCTAGAACAGAGCATCTAGCAGATTTGTGCTCATCGATTCATATGCAAATTTTATGTTATCTTTTTAATTGTGGATCTCAGGGAAGGTTGTTTGGTATATGATCTACATTATCTATGAATCTCAGTGTCTCGTATCGATCCGTGTGCAAGTTAGAAGATCCGGTTGATTAATTTTTTGTTTATCAACACACGAAGGCCGACTTGGTGAATGAAGTGTGTTGCAGATATTCAAGGAGTAATTGTTTAAGTTTTTTTGTGTACGAGCATTTTGATTTGGGTCCTCACTATGTTGTGGCCGACTTTGGTGGGTGTGCATTGAAAATTAATTATGATTTGAGCCGACAGTTTGTAAATATTTTTATGTTTTATTGAGGTCAACATGTAGCGATGTAATTTCTTGTTTTGGATATATAAGAGCGATTGCTTTATCATTTGAAGGCATGATTATGTGAAGTGTGTGAGTCCTATGTGCGAATATTGTTCAAATATTTTGAAGGTAGAAGTAGAGTGTGAAGAAGGGTGAAGAAGAGTGAAGAAGTGTTCATGTGCTTAATTGGAACTATAATCAGGCATTAGTGGATGCTATTTTTCTCAGTTGAAATCCTATGGATGTAATTCAATCTTTTGTAAGATAGTGTGTCTTCCTTTGGGAAGTAAGCCTTCCGTATTTGAGTAGTGAGCTCTAGGCAATGCACCTGAATACATGTGCATTCCCCATTCATATTTCTTTCTAATTTTATCAGGGTATAATCTTGTGGACTGACCTCCACTGTGGTTTTTCCCCTAACAAGGTTTCCACATAAAAAATCTTGGTGTTATGTGTGTTTTTGATGTGTTGATGATTTATGCTTTCATGGTTATTGATCAGATCTGAGAATAAGGTTATTAAGTTGAATAAGTTTGAAATTTTGTGACAATTGATTCACCCCCCCTCTCAGTTGTCTACCCATGTGTTGCCAACAATTGGTATCAGAGCAAATTTGAACCTGTTTGAAGACCAATTTTGCAGATATTTTCAAGCTTGTGTAAGTTGTAGAGACAAGTTTGTACATATGCAGTTTGAAGTTTTTGTTTGATCTTTGGTATGCGGATTCCTACCTTTTCCATTGATTTCAAAAGGGGAAGTAGAACAGTGAAAAATGTATATTCATCTCAAGGGGAGTTGCAATTTTAAGCTGTGATTGAATATCTTTTTGAAGTTTTGAAGTTGGCAATGTATTCATGTTGGTACTGATTCGACACTTAGTCATTTTTCACTAAGTGTTTCCATCAATGACAAAGGGGGAGATTGTTGGCAAGAGACTACAAAAAAAAATTGGTGTTGTCATTGATGGAAACCCTTGTCTATAATTTGATCTGCACAACAACATTTTATCATACCGACAGACAGATTGAAGATAGCCAACCTAGAACAAAGCATCCAGAATATTTGTGTTCATCGATTCATATGAAAATTTAATGTTATCTTTTTGAGTTGTGTATCTCAGGGAAGGTTGTTTGGTATATGATCTATGCTATCTATGAATCTCAGTGCCTCGTATCGATCTGTGTGCAAGTTAGAAGATCCGATTGATTAATTTTATGTTTATCAACACAAGAAGGCCAACTTGGTGAATGAAGCGTGTTGTGGATATTTGAGGAGTAATTGTTTAATTTTTTTTGTGTTCAAGAATTTTTATTTGGGTCCTCACTATGTTGTGGCCGACTTTGGTGGGTGCGCATTGAAAATTAATTATGATTTGAGCTGACATTTTGTAAATATTTTTATGTTTTATTGAGGTCGACATGTAGCGATGCAATTTCTTGTTGTGGATATATAAGAGCGATTGCTTTGTCATTTGAAGCATGAGTATGTGAAGTGTGTGAGTCCTATGTGCAAGTATTTTTTAGATCTTTTGAAGGCAGAAGCAAAGTGTGAAGAAGAGTGAAGAAGAGTGAAGAAGTGTTCATGTGCTTAACCAGAACTATAATCAGGCATTAGCATATGCTATTTTTCTCAGTTCAAATCATGTGGATGTAATTCAATATTTTGTAAGACAGTGTGTCTTCCTTTGGGTAGTAGGCCTTCTTTATTTGAGCAATGAGCTCTAGTCAATGCGCCTAAATGCATGTGCATTCCCCATTCATATTTCTTTATACTTTTAATAGGGTATAATCTTGTGGAGTGACCTCCACCATGGTTTTTCCCCTAACAGGGTTTCCACATAAAAAATATTCATGTTATGTGTGTTTCTGATGTTTTGTTGATTTATTCTTTCATGGTTATTGATCATATCTAAGAATAAGGTTATTAAGTTGAATAAGTTTGAAATTCTATGACAACATATTCACCCCCCCTCTCAGTTGTCTGCCCTTGTATTGCCAACATCATTGTCTTCAAATGGAACAAGGTCTCCATCCTTTCTAGGTCTATGTAATGGAAATCTCCATCATTTATAAGTTGTGTCCATTCTCCAATATTCCCTTTCCAAATCCTTATGTACAATTGGCTCATTGCATGTGTCAAAACCTCACAAAGTGCATTCTTGGACACATGTATGAAGGGCCCACCTTGCAAGTTGCAGATAGCCTTCAGGTCTAGGTTATAATTCTTAGCCAGCAGTTTCACAAGTTCTACATTCACAAACACATTTGGAACAACCATTTTTCCCAAATTGAAACTCCAGGGATTGCACATTGGTTCAAACCTATTTCTTTAATGATAGTGGAACATGAATAACTCATATCCTCTAACAGGGATCCACACATCTCCTATATATCTGCATTTATCTTCATTTTTTTCTACATCGGCCCTTAATTGTTCAGACCTTCTAGCCTTTGGCCCTAAACCAAGTAACCAATCGATAAGGTCTCAATTTAGTTTTCTTTCTTTCATTTTGGGTTCCTCCCCTATTTCAGTTTTTTGTTTTTTACCTCTAGGGTGACTACCTTCACCTTGTTGTTTTCTATCCTTTATTTTCCCAGAGCTTGAACCTTCCATTTTTTAATCCTTCAAGGTGATAGAATTGAATTCAATTATAAAGAAGTTTGTAGGCTTACTTGTGAATTCTTGGTCCGCACTGAATTTTTTTCTTTTTTCTGACCTCCCATCCTTTCCGCTACAAATTCTAGAAATACTTTTTGATCATCCTCTTTTAATTAGGGAATATTTACATAATGTTCATTCATGTAGACATTAATGTCCATCTCTGAGAATCAATGCAACAAGTTTTTTAAATTTTGTAATGTCAGAACGAAAAGATTATATCGGTGAGACTCCTCTAGTCTTTGGCCGATCTATGCATTTAACTTGTCGCCACCTTTGTTTTATGCATCCACAACTGATTTTCAAGACATAATTGAATTTATTTTTGATGTGGAGTGTCCTGATTTATCATTCTTGTTTGAGAAGATAGAATAATTCTCCTACCGATGCTATATAACTGGCCTTCTTTTTTTTCAACTCATACTACTTCAAGGAGAAAATTGTGAAGTTTCCTTGGTTTCAAAGTATTTTGGATCACTAGAAGTTCTTTCGATCCTCGCCCAATGTTACTTAGATGAATAGTGACCCTTTCTCATTACCATCGACATGAAAAGAACCATCGCTAAGAGAATGGAATGTTATTTTGATGTCTTTTGGTCCCCCCGATATGCTCCATCTACCGCTTCATTCATTTGGATAGGTCGGTAAGACTCTTCCTAAAACTTCCTTTATCGACATAACCCATAAGGTAGGCAAGATCTAAGTGATTCATTTCAATTGTACAAGTCTCCCTGATAGTTTTTCTCTTGTTTCATTGGAAAAAGAAAATGTGTTCCTTGCCAATGAGGTTTCCATCGGTGTGGGTCAAGAGCTCGGCATGATTTGACAACTTTTCTCTGATTGATTTGTTCTTGCTAATAAGAATTTATCAGTGAAATGACAAGCATTGTCTTCCCAACTATGTAATCTCCAAGGTCTTTGATCACTGCAACTTGGTTCACCTCTTGCCGATATGCAGAAAATGTTTAGACTGAAAGACTATGACTTGTTGATCAGAAGGACTTGCACATGATCTTACCGATATGGATTAGTTGTTTAAAAAAATCTTGCTCAATGATGACCAGAGGAATGCTTATGTGTTAAAGTCCAAATTGATGGGATCATTGGTGATCATGGATTGTGAAATGGATCTAGTTACACAAATTTCAACAATTTGTATTGTTTATGAAATTAAGATGAGGCAACTTTTTGGGGTACATAAGTGAAGGCCAGTAAAAATATGAAATTTTTATAGTTCCAACATAGCTGACACCACCTTCCACACTAATCGGTCCTAGCTTAATAGTGCAATAAGGTTCCACTCCATCGACACATTGAAAGGACTATATTTTATGTCTCGATGATGTTCTTCACTTCTACTGACAAGAGTAACCAGCCTCTCATTGGGATTTTGAGGAGACAGCATTCAAGGTTCTAGCGATAACAACAAGTCACCTCAATGTAGTCTCACCGGAGCATCAAGGGGACTACTTAGAGACTACCTCTAACATATACACGCCTTATCGATGATGCTTCTCCTTATTGCCAACATAACTCCAAAAGAATGAATTCCTTTCATGGGTCGGGACTTGGGGTTCCTCGATACCTGATACCGTAAACCCGATCAGTAAAGCATACAATAGAACTCTGAAGTCGGATTGGAAAAAGTCTTCAACTTTTCAAGTCATTTTCAACTACATCTGGTAAGTGATAATCCTAAAGGCCAATGCCCGACTACTTACAAGACTTCTAATGCTTTTACCAATTTATCTGATACTCGACAAGCCCAAAGCCCAAACATCTTAATGCGCCAGTAAGTTTAAGACATAATTTCTCAACAAGTTTGGTGAACAAAGATTAAAAAGGTATTTAGTGAATCTTGTGTGCCCTAGTTTTTTAGAAATATTTTTTTGAAATTGGTTTGGGTATATATTTTAGTGGCAACACCAAAGGTTATAGAAATCATGGAGAAACCACAACCTAAAATGACAATAATGGGGTTATACTAGGTGTATTCTTGCATATTCGATATGGGGTTTTACTGACTAAGGATATGAGGGAATTTATTCATGGAAAAATGGAAGATAATTCTCCCAGTAAGCTAAGTGATGTGTGGAAAAATGAATTAACTGGTGAGGACTTCACCCTAAATCCAAAATACAAAAACCTAGTTGAAAAGAAACTAGATATATGGAAATGGTTACCCAATTTCTTCTATGATGTTAAGTGGATTAGAATTGCCTTGAGTAGAGTTCATGATTAGTTTTTCTATATGGATATGCCTCACATGATTACAAAGAAAGTGATAAGAGAGGTCATCAGTCTATGCTCCACCAGACCCATCCTCATGCTGAAGTCAATTAAAAATAAAGAAGTGATGGAGAAAATAAGTGCTACATTTAATCAAAGATCCCTAGCAGTAAATACCATTAGAAATCCAATCATATGTTGCTATGGTTATTGGTTACAAGATCTACTTTACTAACAAAGATAACTTTGTTTCTGCCACCATAATCCATGTGGCACATGAGATGATAGAAAATGGTGTGGACTATGACTTGTGTGAGTTTCTTAGAGAATAGTTAATGGAAAATCTAAAGCATATAATGGAAAAGAAATATGTGTTTAAGTTTGGCACTTTGGTAATGTGCTTACTCTTTTATTTCTTGAAGGAGATTCCTATAATTGGAAAGGTAAACTAGATAAGTGGAAGACCTTTTGCACACCAAATTGCAGATTACATGAGGATCCTTGGAGATGTCAATGCAAAAGATGATTCCCTTACTGCTTTCTTTGTAGTATT
This sequence comes from Sequoia sempervirens, assembly GCA_007258455.2. Lineage (NCBI taxonomy): Eukaryota > Viridiplantae > Streptophyta > Pinopsida > Cupressales > Cupressaceae > Sequoia > Sequoia sempervirens. The sequence goes on along the minus strand of VDFB02293227.1, from coordinate 35,630 downwards.
TCATAAAAGAATTCATGAGAGAGAAAGGATTTCTAGGAAAATTATGGAAAAATACAAAGATAATATCACATTCTTGGTTTCTACAAATCATTGCATCATGGAGGCAATGGAACCGAGATCTATTTGGCTTCTTGAATTAGGCTATGAGGTAATAGAGGTGGATCTTATTAGCTATGTTGGTATTTTGTTGAAGAGCTCGAAGGATTAAACAAAACCTAGGTATGGGACTTTTGAAGAAAATTCCATGGGATTCCACATGGAACAAATGAAGCCATAGATCACGAAGAATGTTGATTCTATGGTGGATGTATATGCAAAAGAAATGGGAATTTCTAAGGAAAAAGTACAATACATAGACATAGAGCTAGAGCAGATATGAGTACTAGTGAAGCTTCAGGTAGCTCAAGGAGATCAAGCAAAACAGCTACCACACAACCACCTATTTAAAAGTCCTCTAGGGCTTTAACTTCTATTGGAGAGAATAGAAATTCTACCACAAATCCTCTGGTAAGGGAGAAATCCCTTCTTATTATGCATGCTACAAGGGAAAAGAAGAAGAAGACCACCACCATTGCACCTCATGTTGCCCCTAGAAAGAGAAGAATCAAATAAAAGGTTACAAGAAAAAATGGAATTAGCATCAATGTTGTTGAATAAGAGGAAGAGTTGGAAGAAGAAGGACCATAATTGATCTAGAGAGGAAGAAATGAGGCTTCACAATGTGAAGCTAGTGGAAAGAGGAAAAGACATGATGTCATTGACACTGAAAGTGAAGAAGAGATAGAAAAGGAGAAAGAAGCATTTAAGATTCACATGAGGGAAAAAAGAAGGAAGCCAAGAAGGATTTTCTAGAGAATAAAGAAAAGGAAACAAAGAAGAATCTGGTTAAAATCAAAAAGAAAAAACAAGTTGAACCGGTAAGGCCTCATTCCCCAATGAAACTTGAGGCATTTTTTAATAGTATTTTGTAAAATGAAATGTTGAAGGAGACTGCAACTTTGTATAAGGATGTGGATTAGGTGGATAAGGCCACTATCATTGAGGCCATAATCAAATATATTGTTGTGCTTGAAGTTGAGTTGTGAAATATCAAGAAGGATATTCCTAATGAGATGGAATATTTTGTTAAAAAGGAGACAAGAGGAAATACAAGAGAATGAGAAGCTTAAAGATGAAGCATTGGAAAGTGTTGGTGCTCCACTTTCTGAAGAGGACAAAGCCACATTGGCTACCATATATAGTAAGGAGCTAAGAACCAAACAAATAATTAGAACCCCTATGGGAAAAGACAAAAGTGATCTAGAAAGGATCTAAAAAGAGAGTAATGATAAAGTAGAGGAGATTGTAAAGAAGTTAGGATTATTTCTAGTGGCTAAAGAAGAGATGAATGTTAAAATCAATGCTCTGAAACAAAATATAGAGGAAGAAGTGCAGACAAATGATGTTCAATATGAGAAAGATACAAATGAGGAAGCTACATAGGATAACACTCCTTTGGAAGTGGAGGACATGACAAAAGAAGATGACAAGGATGCAATGATTGGAGAAGACATTGCAAAGGAAAATTTCACCACTCCTCCTCTTGTACAAAATGATCAAGTCACTCCTCCAAAAACACTAAAAATTTTGTAGAGGAAGAGAACATTAACAAGGATAATGATAAAAATGATGATGTAGAGAATGAAGAAGGAAAGGTTGATGAAGAGAAGGAATAACAACATGAAGAAAATGAAGACAAGGATAATGATGCATTTTAAGACGTAGAAAAAGACAAACCAATAAACTCTAGTACTACAAAGTACAAGGGAAAGGCTATGGAAGTTGTTAAGGCTTAGACTGGTGAATCTTCTAGATCCTCTGGGGAGTCCTTGAAGAATATTTTAAGCATGTAGCCTAAATTTCAACATGTTGTATCATCCCAATTACTATAGCTACTGATGCAACAAGGAAATGTGGATTTGGACAAGATCTCTCCCATTCACAAGATGCAACTAGGAGACATGTTCCATGGATCCACAAGGAAGGAGATCATTGAATCACATCAAAGGAGCGGAGAATTAATGGATGAAGTAGTTAAGGTATTTCAAAAAATCATACCTAGATCAAACATTGACACCACACTCTCCAATATAGAAATTTTTAAACTAATAATTGATTCTTTCAAAACATATACACCCAGACTGAAGGAGGAAGCTAAGAAAGAAGTGGAGAAAAGGTTAAATGATAAGAATATGTTGGAGATAACAAAGAGGTGTGCAATTGCACATAAAAATTTCTCTAAATTGTTGAAGGATGTAGAAGCATGTGTTGAAGAGGCTAAGGCATTATATCAGTATAGCATGAACTAGCTCGAAGCCACACAAAGCATAAGAAAGGAGATGGATTTCATTGAGTTCCAAATCAATTCTACCTCTAGTGCATACGATATGGCTATTGATCTCACTGAAGAGACAAGGAACATAATTGAAGACATGCACAAGAAGTTCTTCCAACTACAAAATCAAAAAGAACATATAATTTTACAGTTTGGAGAGGTAAGGGATCTGATCAATCCTAAACTTGTACTTATTTTGAGAGCTCTTCTTAGTAGTGAGAAAGCTAAGAAGATGACTTTCGTACATGCTACTTCAGAAGAGGGAGAGGAATTATCGCTTGAGCTTGAAATGTAGAACAAGTTGCTTGTGGAGGCTAAGCAAGAATGGGAACAAGGAAGGAAAGCCTAGGAAGATCATTTGAAGAAGTTGCAGGTGTCAACCACCTCCAATTGACTTATCTTTTATTCTTTTATCCATTTTTTAGTATCTATGTTATGAATACTTGTACATATGTGGACCATATAGAATAGTTTTTCAATACCTTTTTTTAGTTTTTGCACCAGTACATGACTCAAGGGAAGTCGATACATTCTTTTTAGTTTGTACATATGCTTATATTTCTTAGGGGGAGTTTTGATAAGAGTCGAAATAGTTTTGTATAGGTTCCCTTTGCCCTCGATGCCAAAGGGGGAGAGTATTTTTGGAGTTTTTGGCTTGTTTCCATCAATGAAAAAGGGGGAGATTGTGGAATTTTAGAGATATTTTTGAAGTTTATCATTAATTATGTTGTTTGGCAACATGAGCATGGATTGTGCATAATGGTGTATTATAGTGTTTTCATTGATTTCAACATTGTTGCAGATTTTTTTGATTAATTCTAACAGGTTTTTGAGGTGTTGTGGAAGATATTTGGGAAAGTTGATTTGGTCTGAAAATATCAATTGCATAGAAATTTGACTAAGTGTCAAATCTGCTAGTTCAGTGTTGCAATGCATTAGTCTTTGGGTCTGCACCACTCCACAAATGAAGATTACACTCTGTGCTTCTAATTTGGTGGATGTTAGATGCACTTAAATCCAATATTTTATCTTGATTGGAAAAATAGTTTGAGAGATATGAATAATAGTATTAAGTCTGACATATTGCAGTTGATTTATGTACAGTGTGTTTGAGTGGGAGAATCCACACATCTCCACAAATGATATTTTGGCCTTGTGATGTTGAAGATAAGTTTCCAAATGTTAGTTGAGCATGGATTCTAGATGGTATCAAGTTTTGAAGTCCACGTGTCAAGATATGGATATACAAATGAAGGTTTTTTCATTTAGGTCTTATATGATGCTGACCTAATATGTTTGAAGGTATGTGAAGGATAAATATGTATTACTATCTTATGTGGGATCTATTATAGGTCCATTTTGATCTATCTTAAGGTATTTTGAGATTTTAATTGTGTCATGTGTTATGGATGATAATTTTTGGAGCCAATAAGTTATATTTTGAGTATTACATATAAATAGGTCGACCTAATTGATGTTATACTTGATGCGGATAAATATACTAGATTTTTTTTGGTATTTTGATGGTTTAGATGTGATATGTATTGTGTGTGATGCCAATTTGAGAAAAGAAGTGTGAAGTTGAAGATCATATTTGTGTGAATGAAGAGTGAGGCAGAGTGTTGAACCAAAATTGGATAAAGTATGTTATAGTGCTTCAATGGAACTGTAATTCATGCATGCTTAAGATGCAATTGTAACAATTCAAAATTGATTGTGAGCCACCATCTCTCTTCTATCTTTTTTTGTGGAAATTGAGTCCATTTGGATAGTGAGTCCACCTGCAGTGAGCATTTCTATAATATACTATAACCGGTTATAATATATTATGAGCTAACCCTCACTGTGGTTTTTCCCATTTTGGGTTTTCCACTAAAAATCTTAATGTTCATGTGTTATGTAATGTTGTGAATATTTCATACTTTCATTTCTTCCTGCAATTGAACATGCATTAGTGATTGGATGTTTAATGTTTGAATGGTTTAAGAGATACAAATTCACCGCTGCCCCCCTCTCAGTATTCTGGATGTTCGACAAAAAAAATCTATATTTTCATACTTAGTTAACAATCTTTCATTTATAGCAATATAAGCTATATTTTATAATATTTGATATGAGAGATTTGGTTCTATTGAGAAGGTGATGTCTTTCTTAAGTGTTGTGGGATTTTTATAATAATGTGATCTTTTGACTTGAGTGGTTTTGTACATTTATAAATGAACAAATTTATGGCCTCTACCGCTCATTCAAATATTGACAAGTTCAATGGAATTGTGTATGAGTTGTGAAAGTTAAAGATGAAGGATCTCTTGGAAGAGGGGGATCAATGAAAATTTGTAGTCAAGGAAGTAACCCAAAGTAATATTTTATGAATATTAGAAAAAGTTTGAAAATAATGTGAGGAACTAATTGGTTATACTTTCTAGATTTCATTTTCTTGGATGTTTCAAGTCGCCACATTTATATTGTGGAAGAGGAAAGTCAATATTTATCAAACCAAATGTTTAAGAAATAAATTATACTTAAAAGATGCTTGTATTTTTAAAAAATTAAGTATGTTGATTCTATTACAAAACATTTAAATTCCTTTAACTTGATTTTGAGTCAGCTAAATTTATTAAATGTTAAACTAAAGGAAGAAGATAAAATTATCTTATTAATTTATTATTTTCTTAATTCTTGTGAAAATTTAAATGTTTCTATTAGTGGTAGTTGTTGTGCACCTTTTGCACACATGCCCCGCTGAAAGCGGGGACCCCCTTTTTCTTTGCATTCTGCATTTGACAACTTCCAGTCTTGTTTTTCCTGAAGGAACTTGAGTGCTTGATTTGATCATTCAAATTTTAGTGCGAGAAATTTGATTTATATATTCATGCACTTCATGGTATTTTGTTTGCATTTCACTTATTTGATTTTCAGTTGGACCTTCCTTGAATTGAGTCGGGGTTTGATTTGAGAGTTGAGTTTTCATGCATGATCCTGAGTCATAACGTCATGCTACATATTAGATTTATATAGAGCATTATCTGAGTCTTGACATGTTTGACTTGATTGCACTATAAAATATTAAAGTGAAATTCAATTATGTAATCTGTTGGTTTGACTCTAGATTTACATTTCAACACTAATCATGTTTTGGAGGTTGTATGAGTACAATTCATCATGCTTACTTCAGGGGAAAAGGAGAGAAATGCATGTTTTAGTTGAAGTGGGTCAAAATAGAGCCAAGATGGCAGTCCACTGATTATATATTATAGTGCTAGTCAAGTGGCTTAGAGATTTAAAGCATAATCATTCCAAAGAGGGTGTTCTCCAGCGGGAACCATCTTGGTAGCATATTTAGGCTTTGGAAGCCACTATGTTTGATATGGAGCCTTGAAGGGAGATTAAAATGAGGCAATCTGATTAGCAAAGTGCTCCAATAATGAACGTGTTAGAATAAGTCGCGAATATCACTTTTGAGTAAAGCACTTTGGAACTTCATGGTGAATCAAATAGGTCAATAATTCGATCATTGGGAATCACCCACCTTTGCAAGAGTGCTTATTTTCATGGGGGGAATGAAATTTTCAACAACAAAAAATAATAACCCACATAATGTTAAAATCTGCTATACTGTGTTGTCTCAGGTATTTCTCCAATATGTGGATTCCGCAAAGCGTTATCTCGGAGAATTTGGCATTGTGTGGATTCAATTAAAGGAATAAACTTCAGGGATTCCTTTTCAAGGCAGAATCCACAAGGATTGAATATTTGCGAGCTATGCAAATCTACGAGAACTAAAAATCACAAAGAGGTATTTAAATGAAGGCGCTCAAAATTCAAATTTAATGATGGATTCTTCCCCTTTTGAAATATTTTTGAAGGAATTAATGATAAAAATCCATAGACATTTCAGGAATTCTAAGTTGAGGCAGCATGCAAAAGAGTGGTATTTTTGGGGAATTCATATGTTTGTGGATTTCCCAAAGTTGAAATTGTTCGGGGAATCTGTTGCCTTCCAGATTCCATGAAGTTCCAAAATCCCCGAGAAATCTAAGGCTTGGAGGAAATTTGCATAAGAGTTGAGGGAATGATGTGAGTTGATGGTAGATGGTAAAGAGATCATCCTTGAATGATGTAGGTGGGATAAGAAATCGGGAGTTCATACGGAATATGCATGAAGGCACTCGGCTTGTTAATACTGTAATGAGCTCTCAAATATAGAGCAGATTTTAATAATCCATGACAAGATAATCTGTGTTATCCTTTCGAATTAATAATTCCCAAAGTAGTTTCGAAGGTTTACGGATGAAGTGGATGCTCATAAATTTTATGCATATGTGGAATTCATGGAAGGCGTTTAAATTACATCTACATAAGGGATCCACATTGATAGGGATATCAATTATTTAGCATGACGGATCAAGGATAGTTCGATGGGTTTGTAACCTGCTAAATCAGCTGAGCTATCTTTGGGATGCGATGAAACTCACACTCATATTGGGGGCAAGAATAAAACATCCAGTCGGGCTTAAGTGTTCACCAATAAATAGAGATCCTATGAGGAACCTTGTTGCGTTCATATAATGGTTATATGTTAATATGCATTCAAAGTGTTATAAGAAAAGCATCTAACTTGAAGCATTAGGTGATCGTTAAGAATGTAGATTGATAGAGCTCATGGGGTATGCTAGCATGGGTATGAATAAATTGGAATTACAAAATGCTAAAGTTTGCAGGGATTGGATTAAGGTAGCATTTTGAAAGAAAAACCAAAAATAGTGTAGTGGTATGTTCGAGTGAAGTCTTTATTCAGAACTCTGAAGGATAACAATTATTTCATTTTGGTTTAAAATCTATGATACAGGTGATTGAATCAACTAGTACATAACAGCATGAGGAAGTTAATTTAAAATGTGTATATCGAATGAATGATAAAAGGAGAGAGATTTATTTACAACAGGTTAAATCACTTTGGGATAGTCGGTTTAATGAGTGGATTTCTAATGAAGTTACTGCCTGTGTAAAGAAAATGATCCCAGCATCTAGTCTTTGAAATTAAGTTTTCACGCGTTCTCATTGTTTTCATGGCTTGCAAAAATCTATTAAGACTACATATGCTTTATTCAGGGAGGAAGCAGGTTAAATGATTGGCCAATAAAAAATTATTGTAGAGCATGAGTGATCTGGTAAATTTTGGGAAAATTCATATCAAAGGGTTTTCCACAAAGGATTAAATGCTCAGGTAAATTCGGATCGCATGGATTTCCTCGAAGGAATAAATCTTGAGTAATCTATTCCATGGTGGATTCTCCAAGGGAATGATGCTCGGGTAATTCGTTGCCTCTTGGATTCTGCGAGCAGCTAAATTCCACAAAATGAGGTAATTCACAAAGCTAGGTGATATCTTTGGGATCACTACTCGTCTTTCTATGGTATTCATAGGGTTGGTATGTTCGGAATTCAATGAGGAGTTTCAAAGGATATATGGTTGGCATTAAACTCAGAAGTCAATGATGAAGATTATTAATTTTTGAATAAAATGTCCCTGAGAAACGATGAAAACACTTATGTTGGGTAAGTAATAAAGCAGGATAGAGAGCAACAAATTCGCCATCAAGATCCTTCTTTGAATTTAATTCAGTATGTGAAGATGATAAAACGAAGGAGATTGGATCACGTTATTTCAAGAGGCTAATGGCAATACGTAAAAGGAGGTGTAGCCTTCGTTTAAAGCCAAAGAGGTGTGCGCAGGAAGGTCTTTGCATGATGAATCTGTGGGATGGTTCTGCCAAATAAAGGGAACTGTGGAGTCTTTAAATTCACACGAGCTACTATATAATGTAGGGCAATCGGCATATAATAAAGAACCCCGAGCATTTAATACAAGGTTTCATCATTCATGGTTGAAGATCATAAAACCTTATTGTAAAGTTTCTATAGTTTGGGGACAATAATTACTGCGAGTTAACACTAAACCACGAGATTGTAAATTAGATTCATGACTCTCACAGGTATTTGCAAGGAACATAAAATCAATGACTGTGGGTGACAGTGATTTTCCAAATGAGTTGAAAGGTGGAGAATCGGTGAAACAGGAGAAGAGTACAAGCCTTGGGAAATCTCTATGTATACGAATTTGGCGAAAGAGGGAGATGCTTGGAGATTCCGCCTCATTCTGGATATCCTGAAAGAACAAAAGCTCGCGTAATCCATGCAGCTATGGATTCCATGAGGGACTTAGATCCCTGAGAATGAAACATCTGCCACCACAAAAAATCTATGAGGGAGGTTTAGAGAGTTAGAGCTCAGGAAGATTCAGTCCAAACAGATTGAGTGATGCTTGATTTGCTTCTATGAGTTGTTTCCAATTCATGATACGTGTTGAAGTTGAATCAGTTCATGGAAAATGCATTCTTCACTAGAGGATCATCTCACTTTGTATTAAATCAGCTTGTCTCATAAATTTCTCTAGGTTCTTGAGTCGATGGGTGTTGATTGTCAAGCTATATATCTCATCATAGAGAAATCAATATAATGATTATCATATGATTAATATGTGAAAGGGCGTCGACCGTGGCATGAGAGGCTGGGAAGATGAAAATAAGACATCGTGAAGCATGATGATTGATTCATGGTTGGTGTGCTAATTGATGGAGATATTAGATCTGCAACAACGAGGTGGTGGCATTTGATCGAAGAAGTTAATTTGAGATACCAGTATTTTGGTTGCCAAGGTAAGTTGGAAAAAGGACGGATTCGGGAAAATCAATGGAGACAGTGAATTCGCACACCACTAGTGTCTCATAAAGGTGCTAAAATGGATTTCATTATATTATGTATTGATGTTATAAGGAGGCTGACGGTGTTTGTAATAACAGAGCTCGCGAGGTACATATAAAGCGGCAAGGTATTCAACCATATCTTGAGAAGGATTGTTGCGTATGATGTGATAGGAAGATTTGGCTCATATAAATGGAAGTACATTGATGAAGGATGGCTCATTCCATTTGAAGATTGTCTCAGCAAGAATCATGTAGGTTTAGGGGGATAGCTCCTAAAATAATTCAGTGGTTAAGTAAATATTCGGGGTGATGTGAGGAAATGCTTCAAATGAATATTCAAAAGGAATATTATGGTAAAGTATTAATATTATTTATAGAATCGAAGGAGTTGTGCTTTGAATATTACTTTTTGATTATGATTGTTGATTTGAATTAGATGTCCTTTAAAGTATTACTATAATTTCTAATTTAATGATTTTTTATGCATTGGCAAGAATAATATCAGGAAATATGTCATCAGGAGATGAAACTTGGAAGTTAAGGATTGAAATGCAAAGACTTGTGAAGACTTTATCACATGAGAACCACTCATATATGGATGTGTGCTAAGGAGCTATAGCTTTTTCAAACTATCTAAATGTCTCTATATATGGAAATGTGTCAAACTATCCCTGCCAGGAAGATTCCAGAATTGCAATTATCTTACAACTCAATTATTAAATGTGCAATTGCCTAAGAATCTGTGTCTAGCTGGAGGAGTTTTCTAGAAGATGCTTACAACATGTGAAACTGTATTTATTCTCCAATGGGGATTTTCTCAAAATTAATATCATTGGGCCACAATGTAACTGAATTTTCTCATTGGATGATGTTGTATCCTAAGTTATCCTATTTGATGTAACCTCCTAATGCTTCTAGAGGACTAATATGTGCCTTTGGATTGATTTAATCCTAGCCTTTGATTCTAAAATGTAAAATCTATAAAAGGTTGTTTCCTTCTGATTTGTAAGGGGGTTAGAAAGCTGGGTTAGAAGGCTAGAGTTAGAATTCGGAATTTAGTTCCAGATTAGGTTGCAGGAGGAGAGAGCTAGAAATTGTTATGTAATTGATGAAGAAGTTAATGCAATTGGGTTGTTGATTTGGAAAACTTTGTGTTGTGCTTTGAAAATATTATGGTTTCTTGTTCTTGATTCTCGAATATTAGATGTTAGTTTTCAGTTCTTTCATGATGATGGTGAATGTGAATGATGTTCATCGATCTCCTACTCATACTCTTAGTAATTTGTTGATTATAAGTTGTTTTGTAAAGTTATTCTAAGTCATACATTGTGCTAAATTCAACTATGAATGCTTATTCATGTTGTGTCAGTAATTAGGTATGTGGATGAATGTCCATAGTCTGAAAATCTTTTGATTTCCTTAGAAGATTGCACCATTTATGTGTAGTTGTAGGCTTTTCCTTGATTAAGCAGAGATTGGTTTCATTTGGGGATCTCTCCATCTGCATCTTTCATCATTGTTCTGATTGATCTTAGGTGTTAAATAGGATCTCTTCCAAACCCTTATATCTTTTGATCTTTCTTTGAATTTGGGTTAGTTTAGGATTGAAAGCATCACCATATTGTCACATTGATGATAAGTATGCTTCCTACATTGTTAATTTGTAAGGCCCCTTGTGATTACCAGCATTTTCACATTTATCACTGAGTTGTTTGTTGCATTGTCAAGACCTGACATTAGAAACCTTGGGGTTATTTCTTGTGGCTTACTAATAGAAATTTACCTTTCAAGAGAGATAGACTACTTGTATTATGTCTGAGTTGTTGTAGTGCTAAAAACACCATCAACTGTGGGCATGAGCATAAAGTGACATTGTTGGAAGTTGAATGAGCCTTCATGCTGAAAATATAAGATATAATATGTCTCTACAAATCTGAGTGAGTTGAAATGTCTGACTCATGGAATTGGGGTAGGATCCAAATCACTTCACAAGGATAAATTCTCCTTTTGGATGCTTCAATTGAAATGTTCATGGAATTTATAAAGGGACGGTTTAGACATGGTTTTTGTTTGAAAGATGTTCTTCTAAACCATTGGTGTAGATTACATAAAGAGTACCATTCTGAGTTCACTTTTCATTCATGTGTGGAGATTATCATTAAAGTTGGGAGGAAACTTGAGTCAAAAGAACAATCTTCTGAGGAATGCACAATGGAGGAATCCATAAAATCTGAATGTAGTGATGGTATGACAGCTAATGGTGAGGAGGCCTTGGAAAAGATTAAATGTAGAGAAGAGGAATATGAGATATCAACAATAGATGAGGAAGATAATGAGTTTCCAAGTGAAAAAAAGTCTATAGAAATAAAGGAGGATGTTCCTACAAAGGTTAGTCAGATAATTTCTGAAATGGAAAATACAACTAAGGAAAAGCCCCAAGAAAAAGAGGCTATCATTCAGGCTTCCCCTTTTCCAAATGTGGATTCGCTGTAGACAAGTTATGATGAGTTTATTTCAAAATTCATGAAGGATTGGTCAAACCTGAGCTGCACAGTACATCTAGAAGAGTTGTTGCTACCAACCTAGTGTAGGATACATAAGGATGAACATTCAAACTTCACCTATTTCCAATGTCAAACAACAAATAAGGAGGTGAAAGAATGAGTGCAGTTGCCAAATCATATAGGAGATGCATAAAAAGATACATTAAATGGATCTCTATTCAAGGAATTTCAACAAGTTGTCGATGAGTGTCTTGAAGAACATGAGGAAGCACCTAATGAAGGAGTCAGTGTTCTTAATGGCTATGATCAAAAATTTGAACCAATGCCAATAGAAGATGAATTCAGGGAGTTCTCCTATTTATCAAACTCTATTTTTCCTCTACCTATTGATGAATTGAGCATTGATAATTCACAAATTTTATGTACTAATGATGAGTTAGCTAATGTTGTTCATGATAATATGCAGGAAAATCTGAATGATTATGAAAACAGTGATGTTACAGTCATAATAGATGGATATGATCATATAGTTGCAAGGGAAAATGTTCATGAAGATCAACCTTTATTGGATTTTGATGAACATCTCCATGAACAAGTTGATGCACATGAGGATATTACTGCAATTCCATCACTAATTCCTCATGAAGATATGCAAATAGGTGAAAAGCTCCATGTTAATTCTGACTCTATTCACTTTGAGTTTCGCCGTGAATTATTTACTAATGACTCTGATTCTATTGTGAATGTTTTGAACATGAGAGGAATGTTGTGAATAGGGATATTATCTCTTCACGATTGAAGGATGATAAAAACAATGTTTCATTTGCAAAAGTAGAAAACCAAGTTGTTCTTTCCTTACTATGATTCTTGGCGTTTATCAATTTGATTATGGAGGCTTAGGAAAAACAATTTGCATGTGGATTGATCATGGTCCTAATGAGTTAGATCTCAATTATTGATTGTTCCTAATCATGACATTGAGTTTGAATGTTGTAATATTGAGGTCTATTTTACTAAGTATAAAGATGAATTTGCATTCATGAGGACTGTTACCATCACCTTGTTGCTTGTCCATGCATTGATGAATCATATGGGGGTGGGTCTCAGTTTTCCTTGTCTGATCATGATTCATTTTGAGTCTCTTTGTATATAGTCTGATCTGAATAAATGTAGCTTGATCTGCTTTTCTTTTGCTTTAATCCACTTTCATTTTATTTTGGTTGGTTGCTTTAGGTTTAGTTTTTCTTTGGTTTACTTTTGTTTTCTATTTTGGTTAGTTTAGGTTTGCTTTGGATTTTGGTTTGGTTGTTGCTTTGCTTCTCTGGCTTGGGTTCCCCTATTTTCTGTTGGGAGTGTCTTATTTGCACAACAACAATCATTTTATCTGGGACTGTTTTAAGTATTTCCTTTACAAACTCTAATCACTTATTTAGAAGCAATGGTGAAATCCCTCCATTGGCATCACGTGTGCTAAACGTTTAAAGAGGATAAGTCATTGAATTGAGTTAGTTCCTGAATGTGCTCAAATCTTACATTTTACACACATCTTAAGAATCCTAAGGTTGTTGTGGGCTCCTTGTGAGGTCTTGTTAAGTGAAAAATCTTATACATCTGCTTCAGCGCCACTGTGATTATTAGCCCTGAATGTGAGCTTCATTGCTTACGAGTTGAAAAAGAAAAGAATGAAAAGAGAAAAGAGAAAAGAAAGAAAATATTGAAAATCATAAGTGAATTCAACTTATTAGGAGGATTTGAATACATTGTGCATGATTTTCCTCATGTTGCATGATCGTGACTTAGGGAGGAAAATTAATACATCTGCATACATTGGGATTTCCAACACAAGAAGGACTAGCTTGTTCATTAGTTTTTAGCCTTTAGTTTATTGGTTGACCTGATGTGAGGATCGAAACCAGAGATTTTGGGTTCTTGATTCTAGTTTTTCATCAAAATACTCTAGAGCATTTCCCCAGCACAGTTGCCATTTGTTGTGCACTTTTTGCACACACGCCCCACTGAAACTGGGGACCCCCTTTTTCTTTGCATTTTACATTTGATAGCTTCTAGTCTTGTTCTACTTGAAGGAACCTAAGTGCTTGATTTGATCATTCAAAGTCTAAGGTTCTTGAGATTAATTTGGTCATTTTCCTAATGTTGTTGATGCTATCTTGGCAAATGGAATTTTTAGTCACTATGATTTTCCTCATGTTGCATGATCGTGCAAGAAAGTTGGTTTATATATGCATGCACTTTGCGGTATTTTGTTTGCATTTCACTTCTTTGATTTTCAGTTTGGCCTTCCTTGAATTGAGTCGGGGTTTGATTTGAGTGTTGAGTTTTCATGCATGATCTTGAATCATAACATCATGCTACATATTAGCTTTATACAAATCATTATCTGAGTCCCTACATGGTTGACTTGATTGTACTTTAGATATTAAAATGAAATTCGATTATGCAATATATTGGTTTGATTCTAGATTTACATTTCAGCACTAATCATGTTTTGCAAGCTGTGTGAGTACAATTCGTCATGCTTACTTTAGGGGAAAAGGAGAGAAATACACGCTTTAGTTGAAGTGGGGTTAAAATAGATCCAAGATGATAGTCCACTGATTATATATTACAGTGCTAGTCAAGTGGCCTAGAGATTTAAAGCATAATCATTCCGAAGATGGTGTTTACCAATGGGAACCATCTTGGTAGCATATTTAGGTTTTGGAAGCCACTGCATTTGATATGGAGCCTTGAAGGGGCATTGAAATGAGGCAATCTGATTAGCAAAGTGCTCCAGTAATGAACGTGTCAGAATAAGTCGCGAATATTGCTTTTCAGTAAAGCACTTTGGAACTTCATGGTGAATCAAAAAGGCCAATAATCCGGTCATTAGGAATCACCCATCTGTACAAGAGTGCTTAGTTTCATGGGGAAATGAAATTTTCAATAGCAAAAAAGAATAACCTACATGATGTTAAAATCTGCTATACTATGTTGTCTCAGGTATTTCTCCAATATGTGGATTCTACGAAGAGTTATCTCAGAGAAATCCGCATTGTGGATTACCCAGAAGAAATAAACTTTGGGTATTCCTTTTCAAGGCAGAATCCACGAGGAATGAATATCTGTGAATTGTGCAAATCTACGAGAACTAAAAATCACATAGAGGTATTTAAATGGAGGGCGCTCAAAATTCAGATTTAATGATGGATCCTTCCCCTTTTGAAATATTTTTGAAGGAATTAATGATAAAAAGGCATAGTCAGTTCAGGAATTCTAAGTCGAGGCAGTGTGCAAAAGAGTGATATTTCAGGGAATTCAGATGGTCGCGGAATTCCTGAAGTTGAAATTGTTCAGGGAATCTGTTGCCTCCCTGATTCCACGAAGTTCCAAAATCCCTGAGAAATCTAAGGCCTCAAGGAAATTTGCATAAGAGTTGAGGGAATGATGTGGGCTGATGGTGGTTGGTAAAGAGATCATCCTTGAATGACGTAGGTGGGATAAGAAATCAGCAGTTCATACTAAATATGCATGAAAGCACTTGGCTTGTTAATACTGTAATGAGCTCTCGAATATAGAATAGATTTTAGTAATCCGATGACAAGATAATCTCTGTTATCCTTTCAAATTAACAATGCCCAGAGTAGTTTCGAAGGTTTATAGAGGAAGTGAAGGCTCAGAAATTTTATGAATATGTGGAATTTGCGGAAGGCATTTAAATTACATCTGCATAAGGGATCCGTATTGATAGGGATATCGATGATTCAACATGATGGATCAATGATACTCTGATGGGTTTGTAACCTGCTAAATCAGTCGAGCTATCTTTGGGATACAACGAAACTCACACTTGTATTGGAGGGGAGAATAAAACATCCAATCGGCTTAAGTGTTCGCCAATAAATAGGGATCCTACGGGGAACCTTGTTGCATTGATATAATGGTTGTATGTCGATATGCATTCAAAGTATTAATAGGAAAGTGGCTGACTTGAAGCATTAGGTGATCATTAAGAATGTAGATTGATAGAGCTCATGGGGTATGCTAGAATGGGTATGAATAAATCAGAATTACAAAATGCTAAAGTTTGCAGGGATTGGATTAAGGCAGAATATTGAAAGAAAAACCAAAAACAGTGTAGTGGTATGTTCGAGTGAAGTCTTTATTCAGATCTATGAGGGATGACAATTATTTCATTTTGGTTTAAAATCTGTGATACAGGTGACTGAATCAACTAGTACATAATAGCATGGGGAAGTTAATTTAAAATGTGTATATTGAATGAATGATAAAAGGAGAGAGATTTATTTACAACAAGTTAAATGACTTTGGGACAGTCGGTTTAATGAGTGGATTTCTAATGAAGTTCTCGCCTGTGTGAAGAAAATGATCTTGACTTCTAGTCTTTGAAATTAATTTTTTATGTGTTCTTTTTTTCATGGCTTGCAACGATCTATTAAGACTACAAATGCTTTATTCAGGGAGGAAGCAGATTAAATGATCGGGAAATAAAAATTATTGAAGAGCATGAGTGATCTAGTAAATTTCAGGAAAATCTGTATCAAAGGGAATTCCACGAAGGATTAAATGCTTGGGTAAATCCAAATTGCGCAGATTTCCCTGAAGAAAAAAAATCTTGGGTAATCCATTCCACGACGAATTCTCCAAGGGAATGATGCTCAGCTAATTCGTTGCCTCCTGAATTCCGCAAGCAGCTAAATTCCACGAAATGAGGTAATTCATGAAGCTGGGTGATATCATGGGGATCACTAGTCATCTTTCAATGGTATTCGCAAGGGTGGTATGTTTGCAATGCAATGAGGAGTTTCGAAGGATATATGGTTGGAATTAAACTCATGAGTCAATGATGAAGATTACTAATTTTGTTGGAATATTAACCCTAACTGCCGCCGTCCCCGCCAACCATTGCCTGCTTTATCGCAATCAATAAAATAACCATTGCGACACCGCGGGAGTCTTCCGTAATGTTTTGTTTTATTCCAGCCAATGCCCGCAATATCGCAATCAATAAAATATTCATTGCGACACCGCGGGAGACTCCGTAAAAGTTTGTTTTATTTTTAACCGCCGCAGTTTACCGGGCCGTCAACTAACCGCTGCCCGCAATATTGCAATAAAGATTTTAACCATCACGATACCGCGGGGAACTATGGAAAAAGCCGCCACCGCCAAGAAATATCCGGATACAAAAGGATTAATATTTAAGTTTTTATTTTATGTAAAGGACATTGTATTAAATGTGTTTTGACGGGGGAAAAGTTAGTTAGGTGATTTTGAATTTAAATTGTATTTTTGTTCCCTCTCATCCATGAAAACCTTTCACGTGACTTTTTACCTACAGCATATATTTTGTAATTGAATATTACTTTTGATTTAAAATGAGAATGAGAAGAAAAATGAGAATGTGAGCAAACAGAAAATTACGAGCAGCAGCTCTGTGTGTTAGAAAATAATATTTTATGTTTTATTTTTTTACTGTGTGTGAATAATTTTTCCCTCTGCCTCCGGCCTTCACGTGGTATCAGAGCAGGTTGATTATCGGAGTCAATTTTATCAAAGCAGATTATCTGGGTAAATTTCAAAAATGGCAGCAAGCACAAGCTTGACAAACCCACAAATTCCACAGTTTAATGGGAAAAATTATGAGTACTGGTCAATTACCATGAAAGCACTATTTAGCTCACAAGATATATGGGATTTAGTAGAGAATGGATTTCCAGAGCCAGCAGATGCAGCAGCATACAATGCTTTAACACAAGCAGAGAAAGACTTATTAAAAGACACAAGGAAGAAAGACTCAAAAGCTTTATTTTATCTATTTCAAGCTGTACATGAGAGCATTTTTCCAAGGATTTCAGCAGCAACAAAGTCCAAACAAGCATGGGACATACTTCAAACAGCCTATCAAGGCATGGCAAAAGTTAAAACAGCAAAACTACAAATGCTGAGAAGAGATTTTGAAACAATATGTATGAAGGACAATGAATCTGTAGATTCATTCTACACCCAAGTCATTGGGGTGGTTAATCAAATTAGGTCTCATGGAGAGAATCTGGAAGATACCAGAGTTGTTGAAAAGATTTTAAGGAGTTTGCCCACAAAATTTCTACCGGTTGTAGTTGTTATAGAGGAGACAAAGAATCTTTCACAGTTCGTTGATGAGTTGTATGCATCTCTAATTTCTCATGAACACAGGCTGAAAAGGTCACATATACATCACGAGCATGCTTTCAAAACTCCTTCACCACCAAGGAAGAGGCAGAGGTAGATCAAGAGGAAGAGGAAGAAACTCTTACAGAGGTGAAAGATACAGTGTGTCAAGTTCAAGTGGAAGAGGCAGCAATCAAGGCTCAAACCAAAACCCAACACAAAATCATTCACAAAATCAAAGGTATGATAAATCTCAAGTCCAATGTCACTATTGTAAAAAATATGGGCATTATATGAATGAGTGTAGAAAGAAGCAGTATGATAATAATAAACAAAATGCAAATTTTTCAAGAGAAGGTCAAAATCAGAATTCAAATAAGAGCACAATATTTTTAGCTTGTAATGTTGCCCAAGCAAATGAGAAAGATGTATGGTTTTTAGATTCAGGCTGTAGCAATCATATGACAGGGAATCTAGAAATGTTTTCAAGTTTAAATGAAAATGTAAAGTCTGATGTTACATTGGGTAATGACAACAAAGTGTCAGTCAAGGGAAAAGGAGATGTCAATATTCTAACTAAACAGGGGGAGAAAAAGTATATTTCAAATGTGTATTTTGTGCCTGGTCTGAAACATAACTTAATGAGTGTAGGGCAACTTGTTCAAAAAAGGTATAGAGTAACCTTCAAGAATGGTCTGTGCACAATTTTAGACAAATACCCAAGCAACCAGCTTATTGCAAAAGTTAGAATGACAAACAACAGAATGTTTCCCTTAAAGATAAGGCCAGATTTGAATATAAATTATGCTCAAGCACAACACTTAATGAATTCACAAGTGGGTAGAGAAGAAACTACAGCAGTAGTGCAGACAATCTTTCAAGCTGAGATAAAAGATGAAAATTGGTTATGGCACCTAAGATTTGGGCATCTCAACTTTGGAGGTTTAAATTTACTTCATAGGAAAGGCATGGTCAAGGGACTACCTTTAATAGAAAAACCAGAAAGGGTATGTGAAGGGTGCATTTTAGGAAAACAACATAGAGAATCATTTCTAGCAGGAAAGTCAACTAGAGCAAAAGCCCCTTTGGAAATTATACATTCAGATTTGTGTGGACCTATGCAAACACCTTCAATAGGTGGTAGTTTTTATTTTCTGACATTCATTGATGATTATTCAAGAAAAACATGGGTCTATTTTCTAAAGCAGAAAAATGAAGTGTTTCATCTGTTTTGTCAGTTCAAGAATTTGGTTGAAAAACAAAGTGGTTATTATATCAAAGTGTTGAGAACAGATAGAGGTGGTGAGTATATTTCAAGAGAATTTTTTAATTTTTGCAAAGTTCATGGAATTCACAAGCAATTCACAACTAGATACACACCTCAACAAAATGGAGTAGCTGAAAGGAAAAACAGAACAATCATGGAAATGGCTAGAAGCATGTTGAAAGCCAAACATTTGTCAAATGAATATTGGGCAGAAGCAATATCTTGTGCAGCCTATATAATGAATAGGTGTCCAACAAAAAGTGTCATGAATATGGTACCTGAAGAAGCATGGACAGGAAGAAAACACAGTGTTACTCACATGAGAGTATTTGGATGTGTAGCATATGCACGTGCCTGATGAATTGAGAAGGAAGCTAGATAACAAAGGAGAGAAATGTATATTTGTTGGATACAGTGAAGAATCCAAAGCTTATAAGCTCTATAATCCAACAACAAAGAAAGTTATAATCAGTAGAGATGTACAATTTGTAGAAGATGAAGCATGGGATGGAAGCATAGAGAAGACAGTTAATATTTCAGCCAGTATACCTCAAGAGGAGAATGAAGTTTCAGCATCAACAAATATTCCAGCGATTGTGACTCCTACCACTCCCATTCAAGCTCAGCAAAGTAGTCCACAAGTGACACCAGCATCGACTATAAGAACAACCTCAATCATTCAAGGAAGCAGTCCAACAAGAGGACAACAAACACCATCTACAGCAGGACCATCGGATCCATATTCCACAAGTTCAAGTGATATGTCAAATCCTACATTGGCAAGTCTGAGAAGATAGAAAATCAGAAGCATAAGAGATATATATGAGCAAAATGAAGGTGAGAATAATTTAGATCAGATTTCTCTTTCTGCATTTTATTCTCAAATAGAAGATCTAGTTCATTTTGAAGATGCAGTCAAAGATGATAAATGGGTAAGTGCTATGGATGAAGAAATTGAAGCAATTGAAAAGAATCAGACATGGGATCTTGTCAGTCTTCCAAAAGACAAAGATGTCATTGGAGTGAAATGGATTTATAAAACCAAATTGAATGAAAAAGATGAAGTTCAGAAGCTTAAAGCAAGATTGGTTGTAAAGGGCTATTCACAACAACCTGGAATTGATTACAATGAGACATTTGCACCTGTAGCACGATTGGATACTATAAGAATGATTTTAGCATTAGCAGCTCAGAATAAGTGGTCTGTATCTCAAATGGATGTAAAGTCAGCTTTTTTAAATGGTTATTTAGAAGAAGAAGTTTATGTGGATCAGCCACCTGGTATGAAATTCTGGGTCAAGAAGACAAAGTTTACAAATTGAAAAAGGCACTGTATGGATTGAAACAAGCCCCAAGAGCTTGGTACAGCAGAATAGACAGTTATCTTTTGTTGAATGGATTTAATAGATGTAGCAGTGAGCCCACACTGTATACAAAAATGAATGAAGAAGGTGAAATACGATAGTATGCTTATATGTGATGATTTAATTTTCACTGGCAATTTGTCAATTGATCTGTTCAAGGCATGAAGAAAGAATTTGAAAATGACAGACTAGGTCTGATGAAGTATTTTTGGGCATTGAAGTGAATCAAAATGAAAATGGTATTTTTATTTCACAGTCAAAATATGCAAATGACATTTTGAAAAGGTTTAATATGATGAAGTGCAAACCAGCACCAACACCTACAGTGACAGGTTGAAACTAAGCAAGGATGATAGAGGGTCTAATGTTGATCCAACTTTGTTTAAGAGGCTTGTTGGAAGTCTCATGTATCTCACAGCCACAAGGCCAGACATTATGTATGGAGTAAGTTTGATTTCAAGGTTTATGGAAACACCAAAAGACACCCATTGGAAAGCGGGAAGAGAATTTTAAGGTATGTAAGTGGAACAAGAAATTTTGGCATTAAGTATTCAAGTTCAGATGAGTTCAAACTCATAGGATACACAGACAGTGACTGTGCTGGCAGCATTGATGAAGAAAAAGCACGTCTGGTTATGTATTTAATTTTGGGACTGGAGTTGTCTCATGGTCTTCAAAGAAGCGCCAATAGTTTGTCTTTCATCAGCTGAAGCAGAATATGTGGCAGCCACAAGTGCAGCATGTCAGCAACTGGATGAGAAGAATTTTGAAAGAATTGCAAAATGAACAAATGGAGGCAACAAAAATTTACTGTGATAACAATTCAGCCATTGCTCTTTCGAAAAATCCAGTCTTTCATAAGAGAAGCAAGCACATTGATACCAGGTATCATTTTATCAGAGAATTAATTAACAATGGTGATATATTTTTAGAATTTTGCAGATCAGAAGAACAAAGTGCAGATATTTTTGCAAAGCCGCTGGGAAGAGATAATTTTACTTTTCAAAGGAACAGATTGGGCATGGTGGACAGCGCAGTTATGCTTAAGGGGGAGTGTTGGAATATTAACCCTAACTGCCGCCGTCCCCGCCAACCACTGCCCGCTTTATCGCAATCAATAAAATAACCATTGCGACACCGCGGGAGTCTTCCGTAATGTTTTGTTTTATTCCAGCCAATGCCCGCAATATCGCAATCAATAAAATATTCATCGCAACACTGCGGGAGACTCCGTAAAAGTTTGTTTTATTTTTAACCGCCGCAGTTTACCGGGCCGTCAACTAACCGCTGCCCGCAATATCGCAATAAAGATTTTAACCATCGCGATACCGCGGGGAACTATGGAAAAAGCCGCCACCGCCAAGAAATATCCGGATACGAAAGGATTAATATTTAAGTTTTTATTTTATGTAAAGGACATTGTATTAAATGTGTTTTGACGGGGGAAAAGTTAGTTAGGTGATTTTGAATTTAAATTGTATTTTTGTTCCCTCTCATCCGTGAAAACCTTTCACGTGACTTTTTACCTACAGCATATATTTTGTAATTGAATATTACTTTTGATTTAAAATGAGAATGAGAAGAAAAATAAGAATGTGAGCAAACAGAAAATTACGAGCAGCAGCTCTGTGTGTTAGAAAATAATATTTTATGTTTTATTTTTTTACTATGTGTGAATAATTTTTCCCTCTGCCTCCGGCCTTCAAATTTGTGAATAAAGCATCCTTGAGAAACGATGAAAACACTTATGTTTGGTAAGTAATAAAGCAAGATAGAGAGCAACGAATTCACCATCAAGATCCTTCTTTGAATGTAATTCAGTATGTGAAGATGATAAAATGAAGGAGACTGACTCACATTATTCCAAGAGGCTAATGGCAATACATAAAAGGAGGCACAAGCTTTGTTTAAATCTAAAGAGGTGTGTGTAGGAAGGTCTTTGCTCAATGAATCCATGGGATGGTTCTATCAGATAAAGGGAATTGTGGAGTCTTTAAATTCACACAAGCTACTGTATAATGCAGGGAAATTGGCATATAAGAAAGAACCCCGAGCATTTAATACAAGGCTACATTAGTCATGGTTGAAGATCATTAAACCTTATTGTAAAGTTTCTATAGTTTGGGGACAATAATTACTGTGAGTTAACACTAAACCATGAGATTGTAAATTAGATTCATGATTCTCGCAAGTATTTGAAAGGAACATAAAATTAGTGACTGTGGTCAACATTGATTTTCCAAATGAGCTAAAAGGTGGAGAATCGGTGAAACGGCAGAAGAATGCAAGCCTTGGGAAATCTCTATGTACGCGGATTTAGCAAAAGAGGGAGATGCTCGGAGATTTTGCCTTGTTGTGGATTTCACGAAACAACAAAAGCTCACATAATCCATGTAGCTATGGATTCCACGAGGGACTTAGATCCCTGAGAATGAAACATCTGCCACCACCAAAAATCCGCAAGGGAGGTTTAGAGAGTTAGAGCTCAGGAAGATTCAGTCCAAACAGATTGAGTGATGCTTGATTTGCTTCTATGAGTTGTTTCCAATTCATGATATGTGTTGAAGTTGAATCAGTTCATGGAAAATGCATTCTTCACTAGAGGATCATCTCACTTTGTATTAAATCAGCTTGTCTCATAAATTTCTCTAGGTTCTTGAGTCGATGGGTGTTGATTGTCAAGCTATATATCTCATCATGGAGAAATCAATATAATGATTGTCATATGATTAATATGTGAAAGGGTGTCAACCGTGGCATGAGAGGCTACGAAGATGAAAATAAGACATCACAAAGCATGATGATAGAGACATGGTTGGTGTGCTAATTGATGGAGTTATTAGATTTGCATCAATGAGGTGGTGGTGTTTGATCAAAGAAGTTAATTTAAGAGACCAGTGTTTTGGTTTCCAAGGCAAAAGGACGCATTTGGGAAAAGCAATGGAGACAGTGAATTCATACACCATTAGTGTCCTATAAAGGTGCTAAAATGGATTTCATTATATTATGTATTGATGTTATAAGGAGGCTAACAGTGTTCACAATACCAGAGGTCGTGAGTTACATATAAAGCGCCATGGTATTCAACCATATCTTGTGGAGGATTGTTGGGTATGATGTGAGAGGTAGATTTGGCTCATATAAATGGAAGTACATTGATGAAGGATAGCTCATTCCATTTGAATATTGTCTTGATAGGAGTCATCCAAGTTTAGGGCAATATCTCCTAAAATAATTCAGTGGTTAAGTAAATATTCAGGGTGAAGTGAGGAAATATTTCAAAGGAATATTCAAAAGGAATATTATGGCAAAGTCTTAATATTGTTTACCGAATTGAAGGAGTTGTGCTTTGAATATTACTTTTTGATTATGACTGTTGATTTGAATTAGATGTTCTTTAAAGTGTTACTATAATTTCTAATTTAATGAATTTTTATGCATTGGCAGGAATAACATCAGGAGATGAAACTTGGAGGTTAAGGATTGAAATTCAAAGACTTGTGAAGACTTTATCACATGAGAACCACTCATATGTAGATTTGTGCCAAGGAGGTGGAGCTTTTTTAAACTATCTAAATGTCTCTACATATGGAAATGTGTCAAATTGTCCCTACCAAGTAGATTCCAGAATTGCAATTATCTTACAACTTAATTATTAAATGTGTAATTTCCTAAGAATCCATGCCTAGCTGGAGGAGATTTTTGGAAGATGCTTGCAACATGTGAAACTTTATTTATTCTCCAATGGGGATTTTCTCAAAATTAATGTCATTGGGCCACAATGTAACTAAATTTTCTCATTGGATGATGATGTATCCTAAGTTATCTTATTTGATGTAACCTCTTGATGCTTCTACAGGAATAATCTATGCCTTTGGATTGATTTAATCCTGGCCTTTGATTCTAAAATGTAAAATCTATAAAAGGAATTTTCCTTAGACTCATTTGTAAGGGGGTTAGAAAGCTGGGTTAGAAGGATAGAGTTAGAATTCAAAATTTTGTTCTAGATTAGGTTGCAGGAGGAGAGAGAGCTTGAAACTATTATGTTATTGTTGAAGAAGTTAATACAATTGGGTTGTTGATTTGGAAAAATTTGTGTTGTGCTTTGACAGTCTTATGGTTTCTTGTTCTTGATTCTCAAATGTGAGATGTTAGTTTTCAGTTCTTTCATGATGATGGTGAAATGTGAGTGATGTTGATTGATCTCCTGCTCATACTTTTAGCAATTTGTTGATTGTAAGTTGTGTAAAGTTAGTCTACGTCATACATTGTGCTAAGTTCGACTGTGAATGCTTATTCATGTTGTGCTAGTAATTGGGTATGTGGATGAATGTCCATAGTCTCAAAATCTTCTGATTTCCTTAGAAGATTGCACTGTTTCTATGTAGTTGTAGTCTTATCCTTGATTAAGCAGAGATTGGTTTTATTTGGGGATCTTTCCATCTGCAACTTTCATCATTGTTGTGATTGATCTTAGGTGTTAAATAGGATCTCTTCCAAAGCCTTATATCTTTTGATCTTTCTTTGAATCTGGGTTAGTTTAGGATTGAAAGCTTCACCATATTGTCACATTTGATGATAAGTATGCTTCCAGCATTGTTAATTTGTAAGGCCCCTTGTGATTACCAACATTTCCACATTTATCACTAAGTTGTTTGTTGCATTGTTAAGACCTGACATTAGAAATCTTGGGGTTATTTCTTGAGGATTGCTAATAGAAATTTATCTTTCAAGAGAGATAGAGTACTTGTATTCTATCTGAGTTGTTGCAGTGCTAAAAACACCATCAACGGTAGTGTTGTATTTAGTTGAATATGGAATCACTATTGCTATCCTTTTTAGAGGGCTGAGGGAAAATTCCATGAATGGGGGATCAAAGGATGCCTTGCATGTTCAAGAAAGGTTGAAGGACAAAGGTGGGTCAAAATGAAATAAATCCTGAAAGATATTTCCAAGTCAAAAGGATGGTCCAAAACCATGGGAAATTAAAGTTATAGAATTTTTGGAAGAGAAGAAATATAAATAAGGAATAGAAAAACATAAATAAGTCCTACAAGGATTTCTCTACAAATAAATCTTTTAGTGATGATGATGATGATGGATTATTTATATCTAATGACATTACTAGTGATTATTCTTGAATTATTGATTTAAGTTTCTCTTAACATATGGCTTCATATCTAATTTATGATGTAGGATAAATTTTCCTTGATAACAAAAATACGCATTAGATTGATGGTAGGGGAAACATATAGTTATATTTCAATGATAAGAGGATAGAAATTCATAATAATCTAAGACTTATGAGAAAATTACTTCTATATCCAATTCAAGAATGAATCTAAATTACATGTAACATTTGATAAGTTTGGTTTTAGTTGGTGAGAGGAAATTTAATAGGAAGCTAACAATATGGGACTTTGTTTAGGCTTGATGCCTCCATATTTGTCAAATCTACCATTGTAAGTAAAAAATATGAAAATAAATGTACATTTTGACACCAATATTTGGGCCACATTAGCGAAAAAGGTCTTTGGATCCTTCTTAATAAAAATATGGCTGATTAATTTTCTCTTTACTTTGATGAAATTTTTGGTTTCTATGAACATTGTGTATTTGTAAAATGGAATAAATCATCTTTTCCTTCTAAAATTTACAAAGGTAAGAAATCAATATAAATCATTCTTTTGAATGTGTTTGATCTAGTGGATATGGATTCTATGGATACAACTAGGTTTATTTAATTGATGAGGACCACACTGCCCGAAACCCACTCAAATCACAACAATAGATACCAACATGGAAGAAACAAGACAAAAAAGAAAAACTCACTTTCAATTATTTTTAGAAAATGAAATTACAAATTCAAAACTTACATGCTACAGCCTCATGGGCTTGATTCATTACACCAAAATCAACTCTTAAAACAAAATATATTATTCAAAGCCACAATCTGGACTAATGGAGCCACCTTCTACAACCCCCACCTAACCCTTTTTATTTTACCCCAATAATCACCCTAGAATGTTCTAAAAAGTTCAACTTTCCTTTTTGTTTTAGCGCCAAAAGTCCCACCGATTGATTTCTTGCCTAGGAGGAAATTTTGATGAAATTCACTTTTTAGAGGAGCAACTTCGTGGGACCATAACTTTTGATCCAGGTGTCTAATTTTCTATTATTGCATATTGTTGAAAGCTCTCAAAGAGATCTACAGTGCCCAAACCCACCAGAGGTTGGTTTGTCAACTTTTTAAGTTGTTTCAGGGCCTCTAAAGTCTTCATATCTGAAATTGAAGCTGCATTAGAGAAATTTCTTGAGACGAAAACTTTAATATCTCCCAAACCATGTAGGGTACTGAGCTGATTCTTTTTTGACCAAAAATTTTTTTCAATTCTGCTCCTTGGGGTAAATTTTCAGGTCCATATGATCTTGTATAGACTGACTTATTAAAAATAGTAAGTGACAGCTTTTCACTATTTTTGACTTCTGACTATCTTACACCCCTTAAGTGCCATCATGGAACTCAAAACACCTAAATAAAATAAGGAAAAATATTTTTTTGGGGTGATTTCAGATTGCCCTACACTGTTGGATGCTCTCACATTAGATGTCCAAAACTATACTCTTTGGTAGACCATGTAGTCTCACCACCTCTCTAAAAAACAACTCTACAACATGAATAGCATCACTAGTCTTATGACACAGAATGAAATGTGCCATCTTTGAAAATCTATCCAACACCACAAATATGGAATCATGCCCTCTATGTGTCCTTGGCAATCCAAGAACAAAATACATGCTAATATCCTCCTATGGCCTCTCAGGTATAGGAAATGGCTGATACAATCTAGTATTTTAACTTGTTCCTTTCGCCATCTGATATACTCTACAACTTTGTACAAACTTCTTCACATCTTGTTGTAACTATGGCCAATAATAATTCTCACTAACAAGAGAAATGGTCTTATCTTGACCAAAATTTCTAGCCAATCCTCCACTATGCTTCTCCTTGATTAGATTCTCTCTCATAGAACTCCTTGGAATGCACAATATGCTTCCTCTAAACAACATCCCATCTTGCATTAAGAAATCCAACCATCTTGTCCTATCTAATGTAACAGGTTCCAAACAAGCCTTCCAAGCTTCTACAAATTTTGGATCTTCATGATACAAACTCTTGAGTTCATTGAACCCAACAACCTCTATATTCATCTCTATCAACAATTTTTTCCTTCTACTTAAGGCATCTATAACTTTGTTTTGCCTTCCAATCATGTGCTTCAAAAAAAAGGTATAACTCTACAAAAAATCAACCCATTTTAAGTGCCTTTGATTTAACTTTCCTTGACTATTGAGATACTGCAAAGCCCGGTGATCAATATATAAAACAAATTATTTTGGCAAAAAATAGTGTCTCCATTTCTTCAAAGCTTGAACTATAGCATAAAACTTCTAATCATAGATAGAATATTTCTTCCTAGCATCATTTAACTTCTCACTAAAATAGGCAACAAGCTTACCTTCTTGACTCAAAACACCTCCTATGGTAGTGCCACTAGCATCACAATCTACCTGAAAGACCTTATCAAAATCTAGAAATGCCAAAATAGGTTGCTCTGTAACTTTCTTCTTCAACATTTCAAAACTTTTGGCTGCCCCTATAGTCCACTTAAACTCTTTTATATTCCCTCTCATTACTTTAGTTAGAGGTGCACAAATACTACTAAAATTCTTAATAAACTTTATGTAAAAACTTGCTAGACCATGAAATGATCTTACCTTTGTAACATTCCTCGGGGTAGGCCATTCAATGATATCTCTCACCTTCTCTGGATCCATTTTAAGACCCTCTGCTGAGACAACAAATCCCAGATACACCAACTCTCTCTTCACAAAATGACATTTCTTCAAATTAATCAACAACAACTCCTCCCTTAGCTTCTCAAAAACTCTTTGGATATGCATTAAGTGCTCCTCCAATGTCTTACTAAAAATTAAAATATCATCCAAATAAACAATAACAAATTTTACTAAAAATTATTTCAATACCTCATTCATAAGCCACATAAATGTGCTCAATGCATTGGTTAGCCAAAAAGGCATGAATAACCACTTGTACAAGCCCTCCTTGGTTTTAAATGCTATCTTCCATTCATCTCCTTCTCTAATCTGAATCTTGAATATCTACTCTTCAAATCTATCTTCGTGAAGTACTTAGCTCCACTCAAACAATCCATAATGTCATCCATTCTCGAAAAGGTAAATCTATATTTGATGGTGATCTTGTTGATGGCTCTAGAATCTATACACATCTGCCATTCCCCACCCTTCTTTGGTGTTAGTACTACAGGTACTGCACATGGACTCAAACTCTCTCTAATCAATTCCTTCCGCAACAACTCTTTCACTTGTTTGTTCAAATTTTCACTCTCTGCTAGAGTCATACGATGAGTTTTCTTATTCAAAAAACTAGCTCCAGGAATCAAGTCCATCTGATGACTAATCTTTCGTACTAGAGGAAAACTCAAGTATATTATTAGAAATAATATCTTGAAACTCATTCAGCAAATCTAAAACCTCCATAGGTATCTTAGTAGTATCTTCTTTATCAATTCTAGGGGTCAATGCAAAACACATATGCTCATGCATCATACCTTCTAGGAACTTTCTTCCATCAACCAAACAAATTCTTGCATTACTGCATACTTTTTCTTTTGCTTCATTCAAGGGCTTCAACTTATGATGAACCCCATCCTTTATCAAATAATAGGTGTTGGCATGTCCATCATGTACTGCTCGCCAATCAAAATGTCACAATCTTCCTTCACACTTACATCTGGTGCAAAACAAATTCTTCCTTTGAGTTAGTTCCTTCTCCTCATTCAACAAGGATCTTCTAGTAACAAGAACCTCTCCTCTTTCTGCATCCTTAGAATGTGAAGACTCAACATCTCCATCTACATGTGCAACTCGTGCATTACCCTCAGGTCTTCTATTTGTACTTCCTTGATATTAAGGACCCTCATAGGCTCTATGTCCCTCTTCTCCACACTGGAAACAGGTTCCACGAAAACCTCCTCTTCCCAGTCCTTGTCCAAATCTTCCTCTTCCTCTTTGGTCTCCATTATTTTGATAACGAGGACAATAGGTGTTATCTCCTTTCTAGTTTTGGTTGCTATTGGAGCCTTCACCCTTCTCTTGATCTTCATTTATACCTCCATATGACCATCCATCGATCTTTCCTCCACGGCCTCCACCTCGTTGTTTGTTCTCAAACCTCTTATTCAGTTATTCTTCAACCTTTAGAGAAAACTAATAAGCATCCTCAATAGTGTTCATTTTTACCAGTGTTAATTCTTCATGTATGCTTGGCTTCAACCCGTTAATATAACGAGCAACTTTCTTGTTATTCGCCTCCTATCCGAATTAGGAATTTTTGAAATTCCTTTGTATATTTTTTCACCATCCATGTTCCTTGCCTCAAGCTCTGCATCTTCTTGAGCAACTCCAATTCGTAATCAACTAGAATAAATTGTTTCTTCAATTTTGACACCATTTTGTCCCATCTAGAAATTTTACTTTTCCCTTGTCTTCCTCATTCTAACTGGACCTCTTTCCACCATATACTAGTGTGACCTTTCAATTTTTTCTTTGGAAATCTCACTCTATGAGGATCTTCAATCTCCTCAAACTCAAAAAATTCCTCCATGTAATTGATCCAATCGATCAATTCTTCAAGATTTAGACTTCCACTGAAAGTTGAAACCTCCATTTTAGGTCTCTTCCCAATGCTTAAGATCACTCACAACAATATTCTTTCTCCAGGATCCATTGGATCCTACTCTTCCTCTTCCATTTCCTCTTATGTTTCATCTTCACCGCCATCTCTTTCTCATTGCACATCTCTTCTTCGAACCTCTTGTTGCAAGGTTTCTAATTTCCTTATAAGGGATTTGATTTCATCTCTAGCTGGATCTCTTCCTCCACCACCTCAGCCTCTACCTCTACCATGTTGGGAAAGTATTGGAGGCATCTTGAACTCAACCCACACTCACAAGTCCTGTTGCAACTGTCTCACACTCAGCGCTCCGTTACAAGCTCAAGAACTCCTGCTCTGATACCACTTGATGAGTGCCACTCCTATTCGGTTTGTCAACTTTTTGAGTTATTTTAGGGCCTCTAATGTCTTCATATCTGAAATTGAAGTTGCATTGGAGAAATTTATTGAGACAAAAACTTTAATATCTCCCAAACCATGCAAGGTATTGAGGTGATTCTTTCATGACCATAAATTTGTTTCAGTTATGCTCCTTGGGGTAAATTTTTAGGTCCATATGAGCCTATTTATGCTGACTTACTAAAAATAGTAAGTGATTGTTTTTCGCTATTTTTGACTTATGACTATCTTACACCCCTTAAGTGCCATCATGGGACTCAAAATAACTAAATAAAATAAGGAAAAATAATTTTTTTGGGTGATGCTAGATTTCCCTACACCATTGGATGCTCCTACATCATTATTTTATTATAAATATAATATTTTATCTAAATTTAAGAAATTTAAGGCACTTATAGAGAAGCATATAAATAATAAAATAAATATGAGATATGAAAATGGTGGTTAATATTTTTTAATGAAATTTTATGATTTTTATAAACATGAAACTACAATTTAGTAAAATACTACTCTTATACACCTCAATAAAATGAGGTTATAGAGAAAATGAATCGCATTAATGGAAAGAGATAGATGATAAGTGGTACATAGTTAGATTAGTGCTTTTGGGTAGAGATTGTGAGTACTTCTTGTTACTTGGTTAATCAATATCCTTGTTTGGATCTTGTTGAAAAAAATTCCTATGAAGTATGGATAAATAATAAACCTTATATTTTATATTTAGGTATATTTGGTTGGAAAACATTCTTTCATGCACCTGATGAAAAAAAATCTAAACTAAATATTAAAAATTCCACTTTTGGTGTAAGAAATATATTTTTAGGTAAAAAAAACCAAAGTTATTTCAAGAGAAAAAAAATTTGAATGAAAAAAAACACTCAATATTATAAATAACAACTAAATAAAATCAATACAAACTACATTATTTATAGCCAAAGGAAAAGGAGGGAAAATTGTGTATTTTGAGACTAAGATTGATAATTAGGAATATTCACATCTTGAAAAATAGAATGTTGGATTAGTGGATGGTGGGGAAGAAGAGGACTTATGTGATATTTCTAAATAATATGATAATATTACTCCACCCTCTAAATAATCCATGTGACAACAAAACCTAGTTGATAGATATATCCCATTGGACTTTCATTGTATATTTTGATTTATTATTTACTAATGATAAAATTAAGGTCATTCAAAGAGGATTTTTGTTTGAAGGTGTAAGGGGTTAAAGTGGAATGAGATAAATCAAACAAGGAATTCACAAAAGAACCCAAAACAAGAAGGATCAAAACCACTTGCCAATGAGATTAGATTGCACTATTGCTATGAAATCACCATAAATGCTAGCATAATCAAATCAAACACATTTGAAATCATAACAAGAAACAACCTTACCATCCTATTGTTGGAGAACTTAGTGTTGTATGGTGTTGGATTTCTCAATGCATAGCATTCATTATTTTCTTGCAAAATCTCAAGATGAAGGATTGATGAATGACCTAGATGCTCACAATGAATGCTCTCAAAGTGCTCAATTCTCACAATGGCATGATCTCCTTATGAAAATTATAAGTTATGATTATGAGGGAGGAAGAGTGATTTTATATATTTTTGGAAATTAGATCAAGGGTTGAGATTGAGTTTCAATGCCCACAAAGAAGGGTTGAGATTGAAGATTAACACTCACAAAAGAGTTTGAATCAAGAAATATCAATGGAGGAGAATAGTTAGAACTCAGAATATCCCCACATTTGTAGGAAAATAGTTAGGATATGTTGAATCAAGGGTGAATATTGAATCTCAAGATCAAGGGATAGAAATGCTTGAGACAAATTAGTTAGGATATTTTTTAAAAAGGAATACTCCTTTGGAATATGTTTTCTTTAAAGAAGAATATTCCATTAGGATGAGAGATTAAAAGATGGGATAATTAAATAATTTAAAATATTTAATTATATGATATTAGAATAAAATTAGATGAACCTAATTAAATAGTTAAAAATTACTCAATTAGGGTGACAAGGGGAAAATTATTGAAGAAATGGTGAATTAATTAAATAATTCAAGATTATTTAATTAATAAAGGAAAATAGGGTTAGATGATTAAAATGATGTTAAAAATGGATTCGTAATGCAAATGACATGAAATGATGATAAATGCAATAATGATAATGAAAATTATGCAAATAATGGAAAATGCAGTTTCGGGATGTGTGATATGTGTTAGGTATTTTTATATGTACATTTTTCCTCTCTTTAAAAAAATGTACTTGCTACATTGTTTCAAAGAATTTTGATAATCAGATCAAGGTTGAAAAAAATTAATGATGCCCCACTATGCCTTGGTGATCAGTGAAAGGGAAATACGACATTGGGTTGCCCCCTCAAGAGATCGGCCGAAAAAATTACTTTTTTAAGTTGGGCTCACAACAAGGTTCAAGACTAATTTAGATGCAAAGAGGATGAAAAATTAGGCCCTAGGGGTCATGATTAAAGCTCAAGATGATCTAGGGTGCTCAAAATTTAACCTAGGAGGGCAGTCATGGGAAAAAACCTAGGGTTTACAGGCTTAAATAGGAAATTAGGACTCAAAAGCTCCTCATTTGCACACTTAACCTTCTGAAATTCTTGCTCTCCAGAGACCTAGTGCATAGATGTGTGTTTTCGATGGCGAATATTGTAGGAGCTCCACACCATTTTGACACTGTTAGATAGTAGTAGTGGCTATTCAGTGCAAGGTTTGTGGTACGCAAAGTTCTAACTCTTATAATTTGTTTTTCTCATTCGTGCATTTACTAGCCAAAGGTAGGACTTACAAATGCAGCAATCCTTAATATTGTCACTCTTGGAATAAGATTACCAATATTGTAGTTTTAGGATGGTCACGCTTGCTTTAGGGTAACACTATTTCCCAAGACGAACACATTTGCACAAGTGTGAAGCTTTTGGATGTTTGCAATTGTAAAATGAAACCACATGCATTAGGTATTTAGGATTTTATCACTATTGCTTCAAGGTGACACATTTGCAAGATTAACGGGTCCATGTTTATAAAAATTCATCACAGATGCAAAAAATAGACTCATGTTTACAAAAAGGCTACGCAGTTGTCTAAAAAGATGCTTGTGTTTGCAGGGAAATAATGCATTTATTAATTTTGGCTACCAACTTAGGTTTTTTTATCAGGTTTTTAGCAAATTGATGTTGTGGGTTGAATGCTTGCAAGCCACACTACATCCTTTATATGCCAGAGAGCACAAACCCTGATTGCTTGACAAGATAGCTCACATCCAGAACTTGGAGTTCCAGTTTCTATAGACTATGGGATTGGAGCATATTTCTTATATGTCTGAGATTTAGGCACACAAAGTTATGATGACAACACCGATAGAGAGATGTAGGTCAGATACTAGTTACACCTTCCACTTGCCTATAGGAGAGTGCACAATCACATTGGAGGACATTTGGAGGATTCTTCAAATTCCTATTCATGGTGAGATGGTGGTGTATGATGTTTCCAGAGGCACTTGAGCTATGTAGAGATTACTAGGTGTTCAATAGCTTGCTATTGTTGATTCATAGATAGACCTGAATCCCTTTGTAGTAGATATAGATGATATGGTTATTATACTAGCTAGTTTTATTATGGGGCCACTGATGCTCGATAGGAGGTCTCACAGATTTCCAATTGGATGGGGAGTATGCATTGAGAGTATGATGGAGGATGGGACCCGATATGCATGGGGACCATGTGTTCTCGCACATCTTTATCATGGCATGCATTAGGTGTGCTACCATGGTGGAACCACTATTTCAATAGGTGTTAGCCTACTCCACATATTGTCTTGGGAGAGGACTATTCTTACATAGCCTAAGGGTTTTGATGAGTGAGTTCCACATGACCCCTATTCATATAGATATCACAATTGGTTATCCTACAAATAACCTGGTCAGCTTCAGTATTAGAGAGTTGTCTTCGATGACATGATAGAGCTTATATGGAGACCATACCTAGACTATGAGGTATGGGATGATGACCACGATCATCTCACTTATTGTTGGAAAACCTATTATTTGATTGGATGAGTGGATACTATTTTAGAGATATATCTTCCAAGCAAGGTCATCTACCAGTTTGAGGGGAGATAGGTTATTCTAGTTGAGTATCATGCTTGGTATGCATGGACCATTAGAGAGCTCAATGCATGGGGGATGAGTGTTGATTCTAGGAGAGCAGTTGCAGAGTTCAGGGAACCTATCAGTTAGGGTTGGGTAGTAGGTCCTAGGGATCTCGGGACTACACCTGATTATGATGCATGGTGGGGTTGTCAGAGGCCCTTGAGATTCACCATCCCTGTAGGGGGTGTAGGTGATATTGGTGTGATTATAGGAAAAAAGAGGAGAGGAGAATCCATGGGAGACCGAGAGGCTAGACAACAAATGAGGATCTCCCATGAGTAGCAATAGGCATAGTAGGATGATGGATAGGACCGGTAGAGGAAAGATGATCAAGGAGATGGCCATCAATAGCAATAGGTTCCATAGGGTCCTCAAGGACATCAGGTACCTTGGGAACCTCCTCCTCCACCTAATGCATAAGGAGATATGGTAGGTAGGGTCACATAGGTTACAACAGAGCATGATCAGGCTCGTGCAGAGCGTGATCAGGCTATTATAGACAAGGATGCCAAGACTAGAGAGCGAAATATGGAGATAGCCCATAGACATGATCTAGAGGTACAACTGGATATTATGACAGTAGAGAGCAACTAGGCTAGGTCCAAGAGAGATGTAATTTTTTTGGAGTGGGACACAGAGCGAGAGAGGTGTATACAGTTGGAGATTGCATAGGCCTCCTACATCAATCATGCATAGTATCAACAAGAGAGGGATCAACTAATGGAGGAGAGGACCTACTATAGGACCTTATATGAGGCATAGGTACCTAGATTTGAGAGACATCCTTGGTTTGGGGTTATGAGTATCACTACAGGCGCTAAGTCTAGTAG
>VDFB02293226.1:0-125529 GCA_007258455.2 Sequoia sempervirens | reverse complement strand
TTTTAACCACTATGTCTAGTGTTTCCTTATGCTTAATCATATCTAGCTTTTCTTGTTCCTTTTGACATTTAGATTCCCAATAAAAATTTAATCCACCTTTAATATTTGTAATTTTTTCTTTCTCTTAAGTCTTGTACATGGCCAGTATTATATCAAAAACACACTATTACCTTAAATTCTCCACAATCATTATTTAGTTTGATTATTAGACATTTCAAGTATCATAGTGGTTCTTATAGTGTGTATTCTTGTGCTAGTCCTATGGGTATCAATTCCATCATAATTGATATGCACTACAATTTAGCTTCATGCATAATTTTTTTAATGATCTTTAGGTGGGATAAAGTGTAGCTATATAGTAGAATCTTGGTTGATAAAAGTAGTTTTACCACACAAACAAGTCATAAACTCATGGGAATTAGAAATTTTGTTGATCTTTCTACTTATAATTACATAACAAAACATGAATGAATAAAAAATAAAATTTTACTAAATAATTAGGAAACATCATTCCTAGAAATATTAGATATCATAAGCAAAATATCATTTACACTCTATAATTTTTAGAAACATGTCCAACAAACTCACAATAATCATAAAAAAATAAGATAAAATAACAACATTCCACATTTATCCAATCTAATCAACTTTACCCATTGGCGAAGGGAAAGCTAAAACAATCATTAAATTATGTGCAAAATTATTTAGATCCAATATGAGTGAATTTCTTGGTCTTATATGTATTGTCTAAAGTCAATTTCTTGTCATCATCATAAATTTTAAAGAACATAAAAAATAATAGTCTTATATTAAGTCACATATTTTCTTATCAATACTTCTCCAATAAATTAACACAAGAACAACAAGGAGGGTCTGAAGCCAAGGGCAAGTCGGTCTGCAAGGGGGGGGCAAGAGGTTTCACAATAGAGTTTTAAGGCATTGGAGCCGCACTGGAACTAAGAGACGTGCCATCATTGTTCAATTTGTTGATACACTTTCTTGATTATAATTGTGGTTTCTAATATCTTTGTTTTTTGAGTTTGTGCTCTCAATGACATTGCATCATGATTTTTAGAAGACCTAATGTTGTTAAATACATGTCAATTGAAGCAGCGATGAGAAAAATTGTGTAGCACTAAATAAATTTAATAAATATAAATGTATATGCTTGATTGACAAGACTATAAATATATATGCCTATCAATCATTTGATAACACCTTTAAATATTTAGTCGCTAGACTACATATAGTGTGAGATTTGAGCCTAAAACAAGTCTTACGCCTGCAAACCACTATTGAGTCATTGGAAAACAAGTTTCAACTGTCGTTTAATGGTAGATCAGTTGTTGTTTAATAGTGAAGGCCTCCAAAATATCAAGTGAAAGCCTCTAAAATATCGCTTATCACATAAAAGCTAGATAAATATTCATTTACCAACTTGGTGTAAACATTCTATTTCCATTTGAAGTGTATTTTTGTCAATTTGATGGCAATTTTAGTTTTCAATTTGCATTGCTTTAAGTTTTAAATGTAAATATTTCAAAATCAGATAATCCAGTCACTTGCAATTGAAATTTGCAACACGACATCCATACAAACCCATACATGTACATGTAATCTCTAACATATTTACATATAATTTTCCATCAGCATAATTCTTTCACCTCTTTTAAGTGCAAACGCTAATATTAATAGTTAAAATTTCAAAAAAAAAAACGAGTACACTAAGTCAGAACTATATCTACCAGTACATATATTCGTACTTACCTGTAGTACTCCCTGTGAGAGCTCCTCGAAATCGTGGGAAAGTTTGGCGACGGCAGGGTCATCTTCAATACTTGCAAACAGCTGACAAGCGACGGAGAAAGTAAAGATTTTCATGAGAGGAAAAACAGTGACCTCCTCTTCACCCAACCAGTGTTGAGCCAGATGACGTCTAGCGATCGAATCCACCCGACCTGTAAATTTCTGCAGAGCCTCCGGCCTCAAAAAGCTCATGAGCGTTCCCCTGAGCCTCCGCGCATCGTCTCCCACAGTATTTATTAAAGATTTTTCGAACAGCTTTCCCACAGAGGAGGGCCACAAATTCTGCACCAATTTGTTCTCATTGGCGAACAAAAATCGGTTCCCTTCTGCACTGCAGAACGTCACAGTGGGATGGCCGACCAGATGGGTGGTGAAGATTTCGCCATATTTTTGCACTCGAGTGTCGTAAAACACAAAAGGGGCTCCTTTTCTCTGCCATTTCAGGAATTCCAATGTTTCTCCAAGGAAGGGCCATCCAAACGTACCAGGTGGGCTTTTGCCCCCTACTCTTCTCTTCTTATTTATAACTACTCCAATCAAACACATCAACAATCCCATCAACAGTGTTAAAGGAATTGGCTTTACACCATCATATCCATTACCCACCCACTTCATCATCTCCATTGATGATCAGCTGGAATTACGAACTGAATTGTTCCCTCCCTTCAATACTCAATCTCCTTCGGCCCGAGTAGAATTAACTTGTATGCCATTCGGGTGGAAAATAACCTCCATTAGAGACCATTCAAATGGGGGAATATTTCTGTGTGGCCTGGCTCTCTTCCCATTGTTGTGGAGATTAGGTGGGGGATTAGGGGGAAAGATCTTTGTGTGGTCTTGCTCTCTTTGAGTGTTATCTAAACATCTTTTAATGTTAATTAAAATTGTATTTGATTGTGTTTTTGAGTTTTCAATGTTTCAGATTGCTGATCCATCGTCAAATTACGAAGTGTAACAAAAATATTGATGTCAAAATACTCAAACACAATCAAATCTGAACATGGAAACAATAATTTTAATTAGCAATATGGATTGTGGAACTTGATATCATTAATCTTTTTAATGGTAAAATATAGAGAGTTGAATCTTGAACCACTCCACACTAAACTAATGGAGTGTAGAAAATGCATGCCACATTGTTTGTAATCATATTTTTTAGATGTTTTATTTAATTTTATTTGACTCATATGTTTTATTAGTCATTTGAAATACCATTTTAAATTGAAGTGCTCCACACTAAACTAATAGATTTTGGAAAATGTATGTCTACTATTCCTTTTTATTTGTCATTCTAATATTGTTTGAAATCATATTCTTTATATTTTTATTTCACTCATATGTTTTATTAGTTTTATAAAATACCATCTTAAACTAAAGTTTATATTAATAAAAAAAAATGTTGTTTTGATATATCACTAAAAATATAATTCAAATTTCACCAACCATAAAAATCTAATTAATAACTAAAAATTGCAATATGTTCATTTATTTATCTTTATGTTTCAAAGGTATGGCAATTAAGTTGTCCTTAAATACATTACCTCATGTATAAGATGGTCTATTTTACATGGAAGTTATTATATGATGTCATTCAACCTAAATCCCATCATCGACCATTCGTTGACCTCACTCATGATTGTGAGTGCGAAAGTGATCCAGATCACCTTTAAATTGAGGGATCTAGCCTTGAAATTCAAATTGTCAAATTTAAATCTTTAAAACATTTTCTATTAATCATCATGAGTTTGCTAAAGAGTAAAATTTTGAGATGTATGTTGAGGTGGTGTATTCAAAGACTGGTCTAAATTCAAACAATTCATATCTATAGTATAACCAAAGAGCACATATAGACTTGTATTTTCAATTGGGTAAAATAAATTACATCAACATTGCATCATCATCTTAAGAGTATATTAGATGTTTGTTTGATGTTCTCAACCTTAGTTCACCATCATTAATCACTACATCCAATGTCTAACTAAGAACATAACTCTTGCAATTCAAAAAATTCTCGTAAGGGTTTTAGTAAACACTGCATGTTCCCTATAGTAACCAAATCATACACATAGAGATGAACAAGAAATAAGACAATGAAAAAATTTCAAATCATGTTCATGACATATTGGTTTAGTTTGCACACATGTTTAGCTCTATGCACACAAAGATCCCTTCCACACCTAGAGAAATTAACTCTAGAAGTTGCATAGTAAAAGTTTTAGATTAGTGATAGTCATTTGATGGATCCTTATTTATTAGCACTCTAGTGAGTGGGTTCTTGACATCTATAGTACATAAACTTCATCAAAAACAAAATTAAATATTTGCATGCATTTAATTCAACATTTGTTATTAGTATTAGCTCATTTATCTAGATTACATTATTTAAGTATTTAAAAAAAAATTAATTAGCCTATATACAATGTAGGCATTTACTTTTACATTTCTAGTGAGCTCAACATTCTTATATGACCTTCATATTTATCCTTCATTCTAATTATATTTTTCAAAATCTAATTTTTTATTTACATCATTTCAAGTTAGATTTATTCAAGGTTTAGATCCACCTATGTTTAATTTTTATTTTTACATCTTGATTAGGGTTTGGACCTTCATTTTACTAAATTTATTTGATCTCATCCACCCACTCTTGAATTACCCATCAATATAGATCATCAAAGGTCATTTCATTTAGTTGATCTACATGTAGTTATTTTAGATTATGATATATATGTTCCTGTCTCTTATGGTTTTTAGTTCTTCCATCCTTGATGCACTCATTTATTTTTATACTAAAATTATATTTCTATGTTAAGAAAGATGATGTGTTTTCTATGGATGTTTTATTTTAGAGTGATCCCACAATAATGCGTTACACTTTTTGGCCAAACTTGACATTGAAATAAATATTTTTCACCAGATATTCACTTTCTTACACCTATAACAACTTAAACATTAAGAATTTGAATATGAAGCAAACTAGTGATTTGTGAGATTTTGTGTGTAGATTCTAAATAAATTTTAAAAATAAAAATAAAAATAAATTGTGAATCCTTTTATGTAATTTTTAATAACTTATTTTTTTCTACTAAACAACATTTTTAAAAAGTGATGTTTACTTTCTACCATGTAACCTTTTTATAGAAATGATATAATTCTAATTTTTAAAATACAAATTTTCACACCAATATCTAGGGCATGTATATTTTTTCATAATTTTTTGTTGCATTTTTTTTAATTAAATTTTCAAGTCAGAGTAATTATAATTTGGACAGAAGTGCACTTCATGCCACATAATTTTTTTTGTATGCATTTGAATTAACTTATTCTTTTTATGTTGGAATAAAGACATCAATACCTAGTGGACATGTATTTTTTAGAATTTTTTTTCTCTATTTTCCTATTTTTTCGTATGTGTGAAACAAAGACCTTGATGTTCATTGAAAAACCTACATTCACAAGAAATAAAAAATAAATATAATAATCAAATTAAATATATTTAAAATTATACTATTTGTGAAGCTTATAATAAGGGCTACATACTTACAAAACTGATGATGGCGCAGCCCGAGACTTAGAAAATAACCCACAAATAAGAGAATAATTTTATTATTCAGACAATGGAGCTTCTTACATGCAGAGGATCTCAAATCCCCGAGTTCTACAACACATGCAAGTTACAGAAAGCTACAGAATCACCCTTTCGCAATATGCGAGCTTGTCCCCCAAAAAGTTACCCAAAAATTAGAAACCCGCCCATAAATAGAGCTCCTCTTTAGTTTGGAGCCAAAACAACATTCAAATTTGCTTAGGCAGTTTACCAAAAATTACAAGCAACTTGAGGTTCAAATTTCAAAAGAACATTTGCAATTGTATCTTCTAAAAAGTGCACCAACTTCCCGAGACCATAACTTTTGATCCGGGACTCCGATTCTCGTACCGTTTGAACTATTGGAAATGTCTCGAAGTCAATAATGTGCTTGAAATTTGCTATACCAATTTTGGCAAGTTTTGGGCCATCCGAACTCCTAAGTGCCTCAAATCTAACTCTCTAAGATTTTCGTGCAATTTGGGGAAACCAAAATTGCAATATCTTTCAACCTGTGAATAGAAAAAATAAAATCACCGTGGAATTGCGAATTTATTATGACAAAAAAGGGTATCCAAAATGTAAAAACATCTAAACTGGAGAAATGGAAATTTAACTATTTTGGGTGATGCAAGATTGCCCTACACTAATCGGATGCTCCTTAATCGCATAATCTGTGGTAATTTGAAGGACCTCACCATCGCCTCTCGATGGTGGAGGAAACCTAAACTACGACTCTCACTTAGGCAACCAGGATGAATCTTCAACATGCCTTCCTTTCCATTTCACCAGATATTCTTCATACTGCCTATTCCTGGTACTCCTTCCCACACGACTATCTAGGATTTCTTCAATCTCCTCCTTTTCTAAAGTAGGTTCTAGAATCCCACACTGTTCCATCGTTGGTACTTCCTATGCGCCACCTTCATGATACTTTGTCAAATCTAAAGTGTTGAACACAGGGGAAATTTTGAATCCATCTGACAACTCTACCTCATATGCATTCCCCGAATCATGCCTCTTCAAAATTTTACAGGGACCGAACTTCTTCATCTTCAATTTTTTATATGTTCCCACTGGAAACCTTTCTTTCCTCAAGTGGACCATCACTTTATCACCAATATGAAACTCCTTATACCTCCTCTTCTGATCTGCCTTAGCCTTATACTGCATATTCATCTTGTTAATATGTTCTCTTACTTTCTCATGTATATCCTTGATGTGTTCTGCAAAATCTTTGGCTTAAACACTTATTTTCTTCTCTTGGTCCATCTTCCTCAATTCTGGAGCTATTCTGGGGCTACCTCCATATACAATCTGGAATGGTGATCTACCAGTGCTTCTGTTGACATAATTGTTGTAAGAAAATTTTGCCTGGGGTAAGATCAAGTCCCATTCCTTGGGTTTATCTCCTACCAAACATCTCAGTAGGTTACCTAGACTCCTATTAACAACCTCTGTCTACCCATCTGTTTGTGGATAGTGTGCAGAACTGAACTTCAACTCTGTCTTCAGCTTCTTCCACAAGGTCCTCCAAAAGTACCC
Organism: Sequoia sempervirens; assembly: GCA_007258455.2. Taxonomy (NCBI): domain Eukaryota; kingdom Viridiplantae; phylum Streptophyta; class Pinopsida; order Cupressales; family Cupressaceae; genus Sequoia; species Sequoia sempervirens. Next base: position 118,592 of record VDFB02293226.1, on the reverse strand, counting down.
CACAAATTTGGTGTCACGATCTGAAACACACTACTCTTTGCAGACCATGTAGCTCACCACCAAGAACAAGCTGCTAGCCGGATCAGACATGGGTCCTCCTCGACATGGAATGAAATGTGCCATCTTCAAAACCTATCAACCAATTACAAAGACCTAATCATTCCTCGTTGTGTCCTTGGAAACTAAGAACAGTCCATACTATCCTCCCATGGCCTCTAGTATGTGGCAATATAAGCCTCAGAGCCTGCTCACCTTTAGCCATTTCGACATACCCCGCGCCTTTGTACACAAACTTCTTCACATCCCACAGGATAACCGAGGCCAATAATAATGCTCACTGATAATGGCAATGGTCTTATCCTCGACCAAAAATGTCCCGGCCATTCCTCCACTATGCTTCTCCTTTATCGTGTTCTCCTCATGGAACTCCTTGGGATACACAATTGATTTCCTTATCAATATGCCATCCTGGATTATGAGATCCAGCCACCTTGTCTTGTCCACTATAATAGGTTCCTTGCAAGATTTTCAAGCCTCTATAAAATCAGGATCTTCTACGTACAGTGTCTTAAGTTCATTGAACCCAACCACTTCAATCTGCATCTTTGCCATCAATTTATGCCTCCTACTTAAGGCATCTGCAACCCTATTCGACTTCCCACTCCTATGTTTCAAAACAAAGGTATAACTCTGCAAAAACTCTACCCATTTCATATGCCTCTGATTTAATTTTCCTTGACTATTTAGGTACCTAAGGCCTCAAAGGATCAAGATATAGAAAAATTCTCTGATAACAAATAATGTCTCCATTTCTTTAATGTTTGAACTATTGCATAAACTTTCTGATCATATACATAATACTTTCTCTTGACATCATTTAACTTTTCACTGAAATAGGCAATGGGCTTACCTTTTTGACTCAACACTGCTCCAATGGCACAAACCATCGCATCACAATCCACTCCAAAACACCTTTAAGTTGAAATCGAGGGCTAGAACAGTTGCCCGCCACCTCCGATTCAACAACAAAACTTTTCGCCGCTTCCACTACTCCACTTGAATCTTTTCATCCTCTCATTGTTCTCTGCTCAGGTCCAAATACCACCGGGTTTCCACGAACTTTCTATAAAAACTAGCCAAACCATGGAAAGATCTCTCACCTTGGTGAAGGGGCTCTTGGGTAGCCATTCCAAAATAGCTTCAATTTCTATGGTCCATCTTGAGACCTTCTCACGAGACAACAAACCCAAGTACACCTTAACTCCTCTTCTACAAACCGCACTTCTTCGATTAATCAATAGTTTCTCTCTTTAACTTCTCAAAGGCTCTCAATATGCATTATGCTCATCCAACGCCTTATTGAAAATCAAAACATCATCTAAATACACAATAACAAAACTTCCTATAATTTATAGTACTGCCTATGAGCTGCAAGGACGTTTTGCATCATGGTTAGCCCAAAAAGGCATGACTAACCACTCATACAGCCCTCTTGGTCTTCAAGGGCCTTCCATTCATCTCCCTCTCGAATCCTGACCGTGATATCCACTCTTCGTGATCAATCTTGTGAAGCACTCCAGCTCCACTCAAATAGTCCATCAGTCATCCATCCGCAAGGGAAATCAGATTTGATTGCTATCTTGTTATGGCCAGAACTGTATACCATCCCCTCCACTTCTATCCTTCTTTGGTGCTAGGCACTTGTATCACATGGACTCAAACTCTCAGATCAAACCCTTTCAACAACTTCGAACTCATTTTGTTCAACTCATCATTTTCTGCTGGAGTCATTCTATGAGCTGTCTTATTTGGCAAATTGGCTCCAGGAATCATGTCAATCTAATGACTGATCTTCCTTATTGGTGGTAAACCCTCAGGTACATTATCATAAACAATATCCTGAAACTCATCCAACATCCCAAAACTTCTTCCGAACCTTTCCTCACTATCCTCCTTACTCACTCTAGGAATCAATGCATAACACACACGCCACAAAGCTTCATACCTTCTAGTAAATTTTCTTCCATCTACATAAAATTCTAGCACCATCAAGACACCTTTTCTTGGCCTCCTTCAAGGGTTTCAACTTGTGACAAACCCCATCCTCATTAAAGAATAGGCTTGCATGGCCATCATGTATAGCTCACTTCATCGAACTCGCCATGGCCCTCCCTAACAACATGTGACATGCATCCATGGGGATGATATCACAGAGTACCTCATCATGGTAGCTCCCGATCTTGAACTTACTACCTAGACACGTCATTGACCAAAACTTTGTGGTCTTTCCAACCAGAAATCCGATACTTTATGCGGTGCCTTCCTCTTCAACTTCAACTTTGTGACCATCTCTTCTCGACACCGCATTATCGGTGTCCCACTCATCAATAATGACATCACAACATTTTCCTTCACTTGCACCTTGTGCAAACAGATTCCTCCTCCTGCTCGGGTTCCTTTCCTCGGGCCACCGTGGCCTCCTAATCACTAGGGCTTCTCCCCTTTCAAGATCATTTGAATGTTCAGATTGGGCTTCCTCATTTGCATGCACAACCCTTCCACGACCTTCTAGCCTTTTTTCTGCCCTTCCTTTGTGTTGTGGACATTCATAGGCTCGATGCCCTTCTTCACCACACTGGAAACACGTTCCTTTGAAACCACCCTCTGTGATCCTCATCTATCTCCCTGCCCTCTACCTCTTTGATCACCACTATTTTGATCACGAGGGCTAGAAGTTGTCATTCCTTCGTCGGGCCGGGTACCTACATTTTCACTTTTCTTTCATCATCATTTCAGATCCTGAAGGTCTTCCACCGCCCCTTCCACTTTGACCTCATCCTTTTTACTTGCCATCAAATATTTTGTTTAGCTTCTCTTCCAACTTCAGAGCAAACTGATACACATCCTCAATGGTGGTCATTCTGAATAGGCTTAACTCCTCTCAATGCTCGAACAACCCATTAAGATATCGGCTACCTTCCTTATTGGCCTCCTCGTGTGACTCGCTCTTAATGATTATCTTGTGAAAATCTTCAGTATATTCTTTCACATCTACTCTCTTGCTTCAACCTTGCAATTTCTTCAACAGATCTAACTTTTAGTCCACTAGTATGAACTACTTCTTCAGTTTCTCCACCATGCAATCCCAACTGTCGATATTTCCTTTTCCTCTTCAATTTCTCTCCAACCGGACCTCTTTCCACCAAATACTGCATGGCCTTCAGCTTCATTTTCGCAAACTAACCCGGTCCGGGTCCTCTATTTCTACATCAAATATTCTAGCTCGCTGATCCAATGATCAACTCTTTCGGGTTCGACTGGAATAACTGGGGTCTTCTGCTCTAGGTCTTTTCCCGATCTTCAAAATGGCCTTTATTAGCAGCATTTGGTCTTGATTAATTGCTTCTTCTTCCTCTTCTACATTTGAACCTTCTTCCTCTCCTTCATCCTCACTTTCCTCCTCAGGTTTAACCCTCTTCTCAACTGCTCTTGTAACACATCAATCTATCTTTGGAGGGCTGCCAGTGCATCTCTTCCACCAGCATTTTTGCCACCTCAGCCACCTCTGGCACCACCACTACTGTATCACTTGAGGCATCTTTCTTGACTTCGACCCACAACCATAGTCCTGGTGTGGACTGCCTCATGATCGACGATCTGTCCACATGCTCAAGAAAACCCACTCTGATACCACTTGATGAGGGTGCAGCCTGAGACATAGAAAATAACCCACAACAAGAGAATAATTTTATTATTCAGAAAATGGAGCTTCTTACATGCAGAGGATCTCAATCCCCAAGTTCTACAACACATGCAAGTTACAGAAAGCTACAGAATCACCCTTTTGCAATATGTGAGCTTGTCCCCAAAAAGTTACCCAAAAATTAGAAACCCGCCCATAAATAGAGCTCCTCTTTAGTTTGGAGCCAAAACAACATTCAAATTTGAGTTTAGGCGGTTTCGCACCGAAAAATTACAACTTGAAGTTTAAATTTCAAAAGAACATTTGCAATTGTATCTTCTAGAAAGTGCACCAACTTTCCGAGGCCATAACTTTTGATCTGGGACTCTGATTCGCGAACCGTTTGAACCGTTGGAAAGGTCTCGAAGTCAATAACGCGCTTGAAATTAGCTATGCTGATTTTGGCAAGTTTTGGGGCCGATCCGGGAACTCTAAGTGCCTCAAATCTAACTCAGAAGATTTTCAGGTGCAAATTTGGAAAACTAAAACTGCAATATCTTTCAACCCAGGACTAGAAAATAAAAATCGTAAATTAGAAATTTCATTATGACAAAAAGGGTATCCAAAAATGTAAAAACATCTAAAAAATGAGAAACTTGAAATTTAAGTATTTTTGGGTGATGCAAGATTGCCCTTACACCACTGGATGCTCCTGCATCAAAAACATAAATTTTTAAATGAATTCATTTGATCCCCAAAAAGGTAAATCAAAAGTGATTTTTTATCAACATTTTGATAGGTGTAGATGAGACTCCATTATAGGTACATGGTTTAAAACTAGTGAGGTTGTATCCAAGGGAGTTTGATCAAACTCTCTTTAATTAACATCTATTAAATGAAACCTTTCAAGGCTTAAATCATTATATTTCTAAGAATATGTGATTTTAGGTAAAAATCATGATGTCCTAGAAAGTGTAACCTATTATTCTGGCAACACCCTTTATCATGTAATTTTTTCTCCTCATTTAGGGAGTTTAGTACTTATCCTTTTTCTTTAGATTCACTCCTCTTCAATGTGTCCATAAGCTCAAATTAATCCTATCTCTCACATGGCTTGTGATATTGATGAGTGTCAGACCATGATGAGCCAAATAGTGGCAATAGGGGCCAAAATCATGTGAAAGTGTTATCCAACATTGCAAAAATCTTTTTTGGTTTAGTATCTCAATTCAAAATGGATATCTATTTTGAAAAATAGATCTTGAAGAAATAAATGTGTTTTCCTATTAAAAAATTCTCAAAATTTACCTAAGCATTGCATTGAAATTAGGCCTGGGAGTCCAAAGCTCACCTTTTCCATGGGTAAACCCACAAAAGTGGTTTACAATTTGAGTGAGGAAGGAAAAGTTGCAAAAAATGACCCCATGCAAAAACTGTTGGTTTTTGGGGTTTGAATGAACCCTTTGGTTTGAACGAACCAAAAGAGGGTTCAAATGAACCCTGGTTTGAGCAAACCAATTAAACACGAGGTCCCACCATTCCTACCAAAAAACAAAAAGAATTTTTTTTGAAAAGGGGTTTGAATGAACCTTGGTTCTAGGGGTTCGCTCGAACCCCCCCTAGTTCACCTGAACCCCCCTTTTCCCACCTTCTCACCCTTAGGCACCAAAAAAGTTCATAATTTTGTGCTTCAAAGCTTGGGTTGAGGTTGAAAATGGAGAACACTTCATAGACCCAACTGGATGATGGTAGTCCTTGGAATGAGCTATCCAATGAATATAATTTTAATATGTTTTGGTTTTATTATGTATTTTTTTTAGTTTTATTAAACATAGGTTTTTCACCAAAAATCAAGCTCTTTATTCTGCACATGAAAAAATAGCAAATTATCAAAAAAAAAATTGAAAAATATGAGTGCACCAAATAGTGAAGTCCTTGATCCAAAAAAAATAAATTTTTTGATACATACAAAAAAAGTTATGCATTATACAATCTGCCTATGTTTGAATTGTAATTGGTTTGACTTCAATACTTGATTAAGAAAAAAATATTCAATAAAACACTATCTAACCAATTGGAAGCACTAGATATTGTAGTTACAAATCTAAATTCAAAAAAAATATAATTTTATCCTTCATGGAAAAAAGGTTATATGTTATACAGTGAGTGTCATCCTTAAAAATGTTGTTTACTAAAAAAAACCAGTTTTCGAAGGAGATGGAAAAATAAGTGCAATTTGATTCCAAAATGTTTGAAAAAAATATATTTAGAATCTACAAACAAAATGTGACAAATCACTAGTTTACATCATCTTCAAATTCTTCACAGTTTAGCCGCTATAGATGCTCGAAAGTGAAGATTTAGTTAGAAAAAAGTATTTCAGTGTCCAGTTTGGCCAAAAATTGTAAACCAGTATTGTGGGATCACCCCATGAAAACCACAAGCTATAGGTCTTCATAGAATATCCTTGAATTCAACCAAGTGATGGTAATAGGTTTTTTAAATAAAAATTTGATAAAACAAAAAAATTACATCTCATAAGCTTTATATAGAATTTAAATTAATAATTTTATTATTAATTTTCTCCATACACTATATTTGAATTCCTGATACATATATTGAAAAGTATTTATAAATTTCAAACTTTTATTCTTTTTCAAATATCAACAATTGGATCACATTATAGGCTTCATTGGTTATAGGTTTTAAAATGAAAATGAGACATGGTTTTTATACTAACTTAGGCTGGATGATTTTTTAATTTAAAAATAATTGTAGTAGAAAAATCATAGATAATTATTTATTTATTAAAACATTCACAAAAATATGCATCACTTGATCCACTTATGTGTGATCATGTGTCCTTTACTTATATCTAAAGTTTGAAGAATATTTTTTGCTCATAATTAGGCTCATTGAAATGATACCTATTCTTTTAAAAAAATAGTATTGTTTATTTGAAATATTCAATTTTCATCAAATTAATTATGAATTTTAACAAAAAATAATAGCACGTAAACTCATTCAATTTCATCTAAATTTTTTTACTATCTTTTCTTCAAAATATCTAGATGACTCATTTAATTTTCCATGTGAAGTTATTTAAGTCTATTTTAGCATTTGCATTGCTACTAAAGTGTATTATTTGGCCCATCATGATTATACACCCACCTTGAGGAGTATGCACCCAATGTGGTTTCACCTTATATAATGCTTTTGTAAAGAGGAGGGAAATGTTATTCCCCTACCCCTATAGCGTGTATAGTGTTATAAGTAGTCGACTTGTGTCTACCTTAGCTCTTAATTAAGTCTTATTCTCATTATTATATTATTATTTAGTTATTTAAATCAACCTAAGGCTTATATCAGGTCATCTAGGTCAGCCTAGGTGATATCCTAGACATAAGTATGGTGTATATGGGAGGTATAGGCAGGTTATTATCATCAAGTTAGGTATTGAGTTCTTATTGAAGACTATTTGAGGTATCCCCCTTGAAGTAGATTAGGATGTTGTCCCATCAAAGTGGCATATTATTATCAAGTATTTGCGACATATTCCTATTATATTTTTCTATTGTGTAAGTTATTTTATAACAAGTGGTATCAAAACATGATCTTGGCACCATAGAGACAAGGTGTTTTCTTAATATTATAGGTCATTTTGGGAAGAGCATATCTCTCAGATTTTAGTGGTTTTTTTTATGATTTTTAAAGCATTTTTGAAAAACATATTAAAAAGGATACAATAAAATTTTTAGAGAAATTGAAGTAGAATTGAGCAATTTAGTTCAAAATTAGAGTTTTTGCCCAATTTATTTGGAAACTACATATCTCACAAATCTTGTAGAATTTGTTCCTAATTTTTAATGAGTTTTTGAATAAGTAATAGAGGACCCTATAGTCAAAATTTCAAATAATTTGATGCTGAAATAAGTGGTTTATTACAAAATTAGGTTTTTCCAACAAATTCGCTCTCAATGTTGTAAATAACCTAATTTTGGGGAGATCATTCTAAGAAAGTGCAACCTAAACCTTAGTAAGTCACATAAAAAAAAAAGAGTAGTTTGACTTTATTTGTGTGATTTATTATAAAATTATCTTTCTAAAATTTCTTCACAATAAAAAGTAGCCACAAAAAAAGAAGAAAAAGAAAAGAACGAGAAGTAGAATAAGAGAAAGAGAAAGAGAGAGAATAAGAGCAAGAAAAAGAACATAAGTAAAAGCAAGAGAAAGAGAAAGAACAAGAACAAGAACAAGAGCAAAAACAAGAGCAGGAACAAGAAGAACAAGAACTAGAAGCAACCGTTGAAGAAGCAAATGTAAAAGGGAGATGAAGATGAATAAAAAGAAAAAGTTAGCATTAAGGATAATGCTTTGTAGAGAGGAGGGCAATGTTATGCTCCTAACCCTATAGTGTGTATAGTGTTATGAGTAGTTGGCTTGTGGCTTGGTATAGGTAGGTTATTATCATCATGTTGGGTATTGAGTTCTTACTAAAGACTATTCAAGTTATCCCCCTTGAAGTAGATTAGGAGGTTGCCCCCTCGAAGTGGAATATTATTATCAAGTATTTGCAACATATTCCTATTATATTTTTCCATTGTGCAAGTTACTTCATAACAATAATATTGATGCATCTTATATGAATTCAATATTAATGAAGTCACACCTTCTTAACCCTATATGCATTATGTTGAGCCATATGATGATATTCCTATTATATATCATGATATCCATATGCCTCTTACTCTATATTCATGTTATTTTGATAATGCACAAGTCACCATATAATTGAAGCAATTCCACATCAACATGTATTTCTACTTGTTTGTATCTTGTTATTTATTGTATTGAATTGTGAGCTACATCTTCTTAGTTGGAGAAAGGAGGAAATGAGAAAGGATTTAAGAACCATAATTCCACCATGTGTGTGTGTGCTTCTTCGTGTTTGTGTCACTATATGTTTGTGTATCTTTATGTTTATTTATGTGGGTGTGTGTGTGGGTGCATGTGTGAATGTGTGCACATGTGCATATGTTTGTACCATGTGTATCTCTCTCTATGTATGTGCATGTGCATACAAGTGTGTACATGTGCATGTTGCTAGAGTAATCATGCATTAGCTAATAACTAATTAATATTTAATTGATTATTAGACCAATCTATTCATTCACATGCACTTAGCTAAACTTAGAGTATTTTTTCATATTAACTAAAGTAGGTTTTTATTAGATCATTTTGTCTCATCACATAGGATGATGACACTTGCCATTATCTAAACCATTTATCATTTAGGGTTGCTCATGTAATTCACTCACCCTTATTGTATTATCTTTTGATCCCCTTGAAGATTCTTGAGGTTCATTTTGTAAGTATTTTCTAGTTGATGATATAGTAGATTATAGTTTACATCTCTCTTGTGTGGAAGGTGATTTTTTTCATTGTTTCATCTTGTGTCTTGTGTTTATTCATAATTCTAACATGGTATCAGAGTTTGGATTTGGGAAACCCCTTCTCAATTTTTTAGTTTTTTCTCAACTAGGGTTACATGAGAAAATCTTCAAAACCTTCATTATTTTTTCTATTTAAAAATAAAAATAAAAAATAGATTTCCCTAGGGTCATATGGGCGACCAGTGCCCAGCCCCTGGGGGGCTTTTTTTTCTTCTATCTTTTTTCGTAATTTTAGCAAGATTGGGAAAATCACAATAAATTTTCACTCGGTCTTCAAAATTAGGTAAACAAGATATCATTAGAAAGTTGGTTCTGAGCACTATCCAAAGGCATTGGTTTTTCTTAGATTTTATTGCTATTTCATTTTATTTCTTGTAAAAGTTAGACGTGTTTTTTTCACTTTCAAGCTCTCAACTTTTGATCCATTTCTTCATTTTCACGATTTTATCATTGTTGGGATGGTCTTTCAGAAATTTTCGTAGAAATCTATGCATATTCTCTAAATTTTTCTCAAGGTACAATTTATTTAGTTTTTTTTTTTGTGTTTTGAAATTCTAATGAATTACTTAGACATTTATGTACTATCAATAGAAACTAGCCACTGCATCCACCTATTTTGTTTCTATGTACTAGGTGGATGCAGTGGCTAGTTACCCTTGCATTTCAGTGAGATGGAGCATATCTCATATGGAAACTCTTGGATTCCTTTTTCTAGAGGTGACCTTCTATTATCACTTGATTAGTGTTCTTCAAACTATTGGTACCTATATTTTTTACTTGCATCTTGCATGTTGAGTAGTGTCGTTGGGGTCACTCATGTAGATTCATGTGCTATTTGTATCTTTGAGTTCCATATGTTTTCCTTTTTTTTTCCATCTAATTTGAGTAGTATAATTGGGGGAACTCATGAATATTATTATCTTCTTGATCTTGATCATCATCCATTTCAAAGGAGGTTCTTCATTTCAACACTAAATAGTCATCATTCGATAATTATCTACAACTTCTCCATGCTTCAATGATGTTCTTCATGGTCCTATTCTTTTTGAGACATTGTTTTGGAGGATTTTTTAGTCCTTCATTTGTCTTTTTCTCTTTTTGAGAGAAGATTTTCCCATGAGGTTTTCTCATTTTTTCTCTAATTGTGAGAGATTAGATTATTTGTACATGTGTACCTCATTAGGTCATTGATTATTAATTTTTTGTATATTGGATTTTTAGGGTCTTTAGCTACTCCCTAAGTTCATCTTAAGGAGGGGTGTTAGAGTAATCATGCATCAAATTATAATTAGTTAATCTCTAATTGATTATTAGGCTAATTTATGTATTCTCATGCACTCAAGCTACATTTAGGAGTGTTTTTTAATATTAACTGGAGTGAAATTTTATTAGATCATTTTGTCTCATCACATAGGATAATGGCATTTGTCATAATCTAGAAGCCATTTATCTTTTAGGGTAAATAACTTGCCCTCATTATATTATCTCTTGATCTCCTTGAAGATTATTGAAGTTAATTTTGTAAGTATTTTCTTATTGACGATATAACAAATTATTGTTTAAATTTCTCTTATGTGGAAGGTGTTTATGTTAATTGTTTGATCATGTGTCTCGTGTTTATTCATAATTATAACACATGTGTGTCCATGTGCATGTGTATGTGTCTATATGTGTCTCTTTGTGTGTGTGTGTGTACGTATACATGTGTGTATGTATGTATGTGTGTGTATGTCTATATGTATGTATATATGCATGCATGCATGTATGTATGTGTTGGAAATTGGAAGATTGTCATTCACGTCAACATTACCGACTGCATACCTTACTCACATTACTTGCATAGATCAATAGTCACTCTGGTAATAATTTGATAATAATGGTTCGAGCTATGTTGCACTTTGGTACTGAAAGTTTGTTGATCCAGTATTTTAATTTAGATTATCTTATCATGTAAGATTCATTTAGAAGCTATTAATATGTTCTATCTTGACATCATTTGCATCTACTAACAAGATTTCAATTGACTTGTTTGTACGGTTGAAGAGATATGAGTAACAGTGTTCTATTTTTAGGATTACAGTAAATTTATGTACAACGCACTGATGTGTGAGATTCCATATTTTCTCATGATTATTATTTTTTCCTTGCAAAGTTGAAGATAATTTATTTGATGTCATCTAAAGGATAATTCGATGTGTTAACAAGTTTTGGTGTTACACATTTTGCGAATTACATATACATTTGAAGTCCTTGATGTTTTAGGTCTACCTCTGGCCAACCTAATTTTGAATTTGTAGTAAGAAGATTAAACACATGTTGTGGATGATAAAGGGATTTATCTTAGGTATGTATTGACTAATATCATATATTACACACTTGTGTGTGGCGCGAGGATGTTTTTTTTCAAGGATAAATATGACAAAGTTAATTTTGATTTGAAATAAGGCTACTCTAATTAGGCCAACCTAATTAGTGTATGTGAATGTATACGGTATATATGTAAGAAATTTTTGAAGAAGGGAGAGGAGATATGAGTATGAGCAAGTGAGATAATGAAGTGGTGAAAATTAGAGAGATCATGGATTGTTGTACATAGTACGAATGTACAAAATTGTGTATGTGAACAAAAATAATTGTTGAGTGCAATATATAGAGATATGTTTTGTATTTTGTGCTTCATTGGAACTGAAATTCAACATAAGGAAGGTGCATTCTATCTCAATTCTCATCCTAACAGTGTTTCCATACTCTGTTTTGTAAATTACTTCAGGTTGTGAGCCTTCAAGGGCAATGTGTCCTGGCAGTGAGCCATTGTAATATTCTATATTCAGATATGTAATATTGTGAGTTAATCCTCACTGTGGTTTTTCCAATTTTGGGTTTTCCACGTAAAAATTTGGGTGTTCATATGTGTTGTGATCTTGTGTTGATTCCATAATTCCACTTGTTATTACAGTTAGAATTGTGGTATTACTTGGATGCATATTATGTAAATGGTTTAATGGAATACTGATTCACCCCCCCTCTTAGTATTTTAGGTGTTCAACAATTGGTGTCAAAGCTCGGTTTCTCTTAAGAAGTCTAACAACTTAAGGAAGATCTCAGAATTTGAACACATGGCATAGATTTCCTATTCCTTTGGAAGAGATTCCTATTGAACATATTGAACAAGACTGTATCCTAGATAATAATAGTGAACTTGAAATTTCTCTTGAAGATCTTAACATGACTAAAGGAGAAAACAAAGATTTGAAGGAAATCCTCAAGGAAGAAAATAAGTGCGTCAAGAAACTAAGAGAACAAATCAAGAAATTAAAAGAAAGGCATAGAGAAGTCAGTGATCAATTGAAGAAAGCAAATGAAGATATTATCAGACTAAAAGTGCAAGTGGAAGAAAAGAGGATCAAATTGAGGACTATCAGAAAGTTGAAATTTAGTGCGAGACTAATGAATGCATCAAACTTGAATAAGAAGTGGCAACCTTAAGATCATATCTAGAGAAAGAAAGAGCACATGAGGAAAAATTTAAAACAAGTTCTACAAGGCTAGATGAATTGATTGCAAGACAAAAACCTTCTAAGGACAAAAGCGGTTTGGGACTTGAACAAGGAAAAATTTCAAAAGAAAATCAATTTTGTAACAAGGTTGACAATCAAAGGAAGACTCAATGCAATGGTAGACATATCAGTAATCAAAGAAGCAATACTGGAAGGACTCCTATTAGACAACCTAATGATCAAAGGTACTTATATTTTAATGGTATATGCTATTCATGCAATAGATTTGGACATATGGCAAAAGATTGTGGAAATGAAATAAAAAAGAATGATAGAATGAATCAAAATTTCTTATCCTTCACCAATCAATGTTTTAAATGCAAAAGAATTAGAAATAAAGCTATAGAATGTAGAAGTCAAATGTTGAAAAAAATGATCTATCCCTTCAAAGGGTACTATTATCACTGCAATTCATTTGGATACAAGGATAACCGGTGTAGACATAGATTCAATAAAGGACAGTTTGGGTGGAGGAATATTGTTTTTCATATTTGCACCAAATTGGAACACTTTGCAAAAGACTGTAGAAGCATAAATGTGAAAAAGGACTATCTGGTAAAGAGGTATGAACTAATTACTAAGGTTGATTCAACAAAAGTTAAGAAGGAAATGGAAAGGATCTCGAAGAAGGTAGGAAAATTTGAGAAGCAAGAAGAATCAAAAGTTCCAATTTCGTTTATGCTGACCTCTACTGCAGATAATCTCGTTAAAAATTAAACCTAGGTAGTGGCTTAGGGGGAGAAATATTAGAAAATTTAATACCCCCTACTGGTATATGGTGTCTTAGCATGACATAAGTGCATTTATTAAAGATTATGAATTCAAGATTTCATGAGAAAGGAATTTTAGGTGGACATGTGAGCAGAAGGAATATTGCAAAGTTTGATAAGATGGAAGTACACACAAATACCGAGGACATCTACTTGTGATTTGAAGCATTTATTGCTGAAACAAATGGGATTAGAGAAATAAATTTAAAGGGTATTAAGGAAATTTCATTTGATGAAACACATTTACGAAAGAGAAGTAGCATGTGAAGCAAGCTTGAAGAGTCCAAAGCACTTCCATACTACAAAATTTTAGAGTTTGGTGTTGATGTGTAGACAAAAGGTAAGCTACAGTTGCTATACATTATCCCCTTTGAATTCTTCATTGAATTCTATTGAATGTGATGGATACACCTCAAGTTGTATATAATTCAAAAAAACTAAAACCATAGTTTAAGGGGTACCCTATTAAAACCTTAGAATTAGACCCTTTGGGTGCATTTTCAGAAGTTCCCCTTGGTGTCATTCCGACTGAAGACACTGGGATATACATTTATAGAAAATTGGAAGAACCTTCATGTGGAAAACACATATTTTGTGGCTTGAAGAGTTAATTAGAGAAGATTGTACCCTAAAACCGGAACACAACATGCTTGCGGAGATGAAATTAGATGTTTGGAATCAATTTCCTAACTTTAGCAATGAATAGAGATGCATTAGATTGGCACTTAATAGGTTTCATGATTAGTTTGTGTGGCTTGATGATTCTTACATGATATCCAAACAAGCAATTAGAGATGTTACTGGTCTATCTTCCTATGGACCTACTCTCGTATGCAAACCTAAAAAAGGAAAAGGATTGATAAAGAATATAGGTACTGAAATCAATAATACAGTGGTTCAATATGCGAGTATGGCTATTGGACATTTGGTTTTTTGCAACAATTATGTTTCTGCCACCATGATTGACTTAGCTTTAGAGATGATTGAGAAAAGGACTGAATATGATCTATGTGAGTTGCTCCAACAACAACTGTTGGAGAATTTGGATGATATCAAGAAGATGATGTGCACATTAAGGTATGGAACATTGATAGTGTGCTTAATCTTCTACTTTATGAGGGAAGTTCTTGGTGTAGGATAATTTTTTTGGGTGAATACCGACCTGATTGTACATCAAATCAGAGAATTAATGAGAAATATTGGAGATTTAGATGCACAAGGTGATGCACTTGCTGCATTCTTTGGAAAATTTCAGAGAAGAATGAATAGAAGACAAAGAATTCCAAGAGAGCTAGTGACAAGATATAAGAATGACATAACATTTCTAGTATCTACTGATTATTGTATTATCAAGGGAGTTGAACCTAGAAACGTATGGATTATTGAGCTAGGCTATGAGATTGAGAAGGATTATGTTGTTGGTTATATTGATGTGTTAATTAATAGTCCTAGAGATCCTAGTAGACCAAGATTCATAACTTATACAAGATTTTCTCTAGAAAAATCAGTGACAACCTTTGAAGAAAAGAGAAAATCTACTAAGTTTCATGCATTAATAGCTCAAATAGAGCCCACTCCAAGAAAATTCAAGTAGCTAGCCAAAAGAAAGGTACATCTTCAGTTAGTCCCTAAAAATTCCATTATGGAAAGCACAAATGCATTGGATGATTCCTTCAAAGAACTGAGAAGCCAAGTAGTAAGTGAAATGGTTACTTGGGTCAGGGAAAAAGAATTGTTGGAAAATTGGAGAAAGATGCAGGTCTACATATAGCAATGCATTTGAGAAAATTAAAGAAGTTCAAGATTGTGAAAAAGAGGCTACAAATCTATTCTCATTTTGTTGGACATGGCCTAATGTGACTCAAAGATTTAAAGATGTTGAGGACACAATTAAAACTCAAATAAAATATGCATCTAGCACTTTTAATCCGACTCTTGATCTTGATGATCAAGCCTGGTTTGGTCCAACAAAGCTACATGAAGAATATCTCACATTGCATAAGTAAAAAGGAGAGATGATCGAACAATTTGGATAGCTTAGAGATCTAAGAAAGATTAAGTACACACCTATCTCCTATGCTCTTTCTCTTGCTAATAGAACTCTAAACTCAAATATTACCCCTAAAACTTTAGTAGAAAGGAAAGATACCCTAGTTGAACTTGAGTATCTATGTAGAGACTTGATAGAAGCAAAGAAACTGTGGATTTAAAGTAGATTTTCATGGACAAGTACTCTTCACAAACTTCAAGGGACAACCACCTCCAGCTAATTACTCAGAGTTATTGTTTTGGATGTACTCCTAAGGGGGAGTATTCAAGTATGGAAATGAAAGGTTGTTAAATATTTTTATCAATTTCAAAGGGAAGAACAATACAATATATTTTATTTTTTTCCATTGATGGAAAAGGGGGAGAGCGGTTAGAGTATCATGTGAAAAGAAGAGAATACCATTCCATCAGGGGAAAGAGATGATATGAAGAATTTTTGTTCTTGATGGTTTTCACATCATGTGTTGCTATCAATGAGAAATGGGGAGATTGTTGGAAATTAGAAGATTTTCATTGATGTCAACATTAGCTACTGCATACCTTACTAACATTACTTGTATAGATCAATAGTCACTCCAATAATAATCCAGTAATAATGGTTCAAGCTATGTTGCTCTGGTACTGAAATTTTGTTGATCCGATATTTTGGTTCGGATTATCTTATCTTGTAAGATTCATTCATAAGCTATTAATATGTTCTATCTTGACATCATTTGCATCTACTGACAATATTTCAGTTGTCATGGTTGTACGGTTGAAGAGATATGAGTAACAGTGCTTTGTTTTGAGGATTATAGTAAATTTATGTACAATGCATTGATGTGGGAGATTTCACATTTTCTCATGATTAATTATTTTTCCTTGCAAAGTTGAAGATAAGTTATTTGATGTCATCTAAAGGGGAATTCGATGTGTTAACAAGTTTTGGTGTTAAACATTTTGTGAATTACATATACATTTGAAGTCCTTGATGTTTTAGGTCTAACTCTAGCCAACCAAAATTTGAATTTGTGGTAAGAATATTAAACACATGTTGTGGATGCTAAAGGGGTCTATCTTAGGTCCATATTGACCGATATCATATATTACACACTTGTGTTGGGCTTGAGGATGATTTTGTTTCGAGGATAAAACCAATAGAGTTAAATTTGATTTGAAATAAGGCTACTCTAATTAGGCCAACCTAATTAGTGTATGTGAATGCATATGGTATATTTGTGTAAGAAATTTTTGAAGAAGGGAGAGGAGATATGAGTATGAGCAAGTGAAATAATGAAGTGGTGATAATTAGAGAGATCATGGATTTTTGTATAGTGCGAACGTGTGAAATTGTATATGTGAATAGAAAGAATTGTTGAGTGCAATATATAGAGAAGTGTTTTATATTTTGTGCTTCATTGGAACTGAAATTCAGCACAAGGAAGGCACATTCTATCTCAATTCTCATCCTGGTAGTATTGCCATACTTTGTTTTGTAAATTACTTCAGGCTGTAAGCCTTCAAGGATAGTGTGTCCTAGTAGTGATCCATTGTAATATTCTATATCCAAATATATAATATCGTGAATTAATCCTCACCATGGTTTTTCCCATTCTGGGTTTTCCACATAAAAATCTTGGTGTTCATGTGTGTTATGACCTTGTGTTGATTCCATGCTTTCAATTGTTGTTACAATTAGAATTGTGTTATTACTTGGATGGATATTATGTAAATGGTTTAATGGAATACTAATTCACCCCCCCTCTTAGTATTCTTGTTGTTCAACAATATGTGTGTATCTATGTGTCATAGGGGAAAATATAGGTTAGTGAGATAAAGTATAAATCAAGTCCTTAATGTTGGAAACACTAAAACCCATCAAAAAAAATCATATTAGCTCATACTCAATGAAATCTAGTTAGCAACATCAAAAAGATTCAAACAAAAGCATTAAAACATACAATTCAAAACAACTGAATCTAAAACAATATGTAAACCTTTAATCCCATTGGGGGATTATGCTCCAAGTGAATGTGAATTTCTCTATTGAGCATTTTCCCATGTTTCAAAGCTCAAGAATGATTATTATGACTCACAATTAGCTCAAAACAATGAATTGCTCAAGATCATAAGGATTGTTAAAGAATGAATTCATGCACACATAAATTATGAATGTTTTTTTAAGAGGAGAAGACTTTCTTTTATTGATTTAGAAACATTAGATCAATAGTCAGGATTGAATCTTAGCATCAATAAATGAGAGGAAATCAAGGAGATCAAAGAAGATCAATGGATGAAATTTCTTGAGAGCCCAAAGTATCCCTATTTTTCTATGGAAAAGAGGTTAAATATATTTTGGAGGGAAAATATCTATTCAAATTTAAATTTGAATTTGAATTAGGGAATATTCTTTTTGGAGGGAATATGCTTTTTAGGTATTTTGGAAGGAAAAGATATTTTGAAAAGGAATATTCTTGATGCAAGTTGGAGGAAATTAGGGAATTAAATAATTATGAAAATTATTTAATTGTGAGGATGAGAAAGAAATTAGGATTTTTAATTAAATAATTAAAAATTATTCAATCATTTGGGATAGAGGAAAATTACTATTAATTAAATAATTAATATTATTTAATCATGATGAAATATTAGAAAAAAAAATTATTCAAGGTGTAAATGTTTTTGACCTAGAGCTATGAATTAGTGAGGCCACAAACAGGGGATGTCATCCCCAATACAGCCACTCAACAATACCACCCCAAATGGGTTTGGACCTTGATGGAAAGAACGACAACACCTTTAAACCATCACACCATGCCAATAGTGGTGATGAAAGGTTGGAAAATTGAACTTAATTAAATAATCTAAAATTATTTAATCAAATGGGAAATTAGTAAGAAAAGATGAAAAAGGATGAATTAATCAAATAATGTCAATTACTCAATTAATAGTAGAAAAAGATAAATTTAATCAAATAATTGCAAATTATTCAATTAAATGAGGAACTCGGTGAAAATGAGGAAAATGATATTGAAAGATGAAATTAGGATGTATGATACGTTCAAGAAATTTTTAGGTGTACATTTTTCCCCTATTTGAAGCAATGTACTTGTGTTGTTTCAAAGATCTAATGTTGCTCACAAAAAATAAAAAAAATCACACGATGCCACATTGTGCCCTAGCAGACAAAAGAATGATGGTAGGCCGATCCCTTAAGAGATCAATCTAAAAAGTTAATTTTTGGGTCAAGATTGTGACATGATGATGCGACTAGTTCTACTAAAAAGAGGAAAAAAAATAATTCCTTGGAAGTTGATAAAGTGATCAAGATGAATGACCAAGGTTGAAAAATAGGCTAATAGGGTGGTTGAGGGTGAAACCCTAGGGTTTGAGGGCCATATATGCATTTGGGCTCAGATTATCCTCATTTGTACTCTTTGCTTTGTGATATCTTAGAGATTTGGTCATCTATCCCTTCTAGATGCCTTGATATGGAACTCGTACCTCATGCCACACATTGCATAGACTAGGTCAAACAGTTCTAGAGGCCAACGAGAGTGGGCCTACCAGTATGTACTATGCTAATTTTTTCTTATACGTAAATTTACGCTTTCAGGTTCTTAGCTAGAAAGGTAGGAAAACAAACACATTAGTCCATGGATCAACACCTTTGTAACTCACTATGGCACATCTATGATTGTGAAATGTTTCCTTTGTCATATCATACCATAATTGTGATAACATATCACATTTTTATTACCTTAGTGTGTATAAAGTGATATGTTTGCAAACATGTTCATAGATGTATTAGGGGTTCAACACATTTTAAAATTAGTTTGCGTCTGATTGGTATGCATTACTGTGTTTGTAAAAAGTGATGTGTTTGTTCTTTTGATCAAAAGATTAAGGTTTAGCATAAAAAATTGATAGTTTTGATGTTGTGGGTGTTATACTTGCAGGTGGTACTTCATCCTATGTACTATAGGGAGTAGAGACCAAGGATCTTGGATTGGATGGTACTCTTGGGTGAGCCAGAGGTCAAGTTTCTTTCATAAATCAATCTTTAGTATATTGTATACATGCTTGAGATTTGGGCACATAGGGATATGATGATTGCACTAGTTGAGTGATGGATATTAGATACAACAATATTTCACCTTCCTACTAGAGAGTTTGTTATTACTTTGGAGGATGTCTAGTGTATCCCTAGGGTACAAATTGAGGGTGTGTGAGTTATCTATGATATGGATTGAGGCACAACATCCTTACAAAGACAACTTGATGATGATGAGCTAGATATTGTAGATAGACAACTTGATCTGAGATCCTACTATGGAGAGGTTGATGAGATAGTCTTGACTTTAGTAGGATTGATTATGGGACCTATTATAATAGATGATCACAAGGGTTCCCTATTGGATGGGGCTATGTGATCGAGGGCATGGTTATAGAGGAGATCACTTATGCATGGGGACGTTGTATCCTCACACACCTATATCATGGCATGCACCAGGTTTGTTATATATCTACTACCAGTTTATCTGTGGGTGTAACTTTTCTTCACATATGGGTGTGGGAGTGGATAGTAGTGACTCGCCTTATCAAAGGGTTAGAGAGAGAGGTTGGTTATTTTTCATATACAAATATGCCCTTATGCTTACACATAGACATATGGGAGAGATGCATTTTTGGAGGGGGATCTTTGAGGACATGTCTGAGCTTATTTGGAGGCCATGGCTATGTTGTGAGGTATGTACATATGATCATCTACATCTTGTTTATTATCAACATAATTTTTGGCT
Source organism: Sequoia sempervirens (assembly GCA_007258455.2). Classification (NCBI taxonomy): domain Eukaryota; kingdom Viridiplantae; phylum Streptophyta; class Pinopsida; order Cupressales; family Cupressaceae; genus Sequoia; species Sequoia sempervirens. The sequence continues at coordinate 98,300 of VDFB02293226.1, read as the reverse complement.
TATCAAACACACACCTCATATTTTGGAGAGGTACTTGTTGAATAGGGTGCTTAGGTAGTTTGGAGAGAGATGAGGAGTACTTGCAAATGACTATAATGTCATCTAAGCTAGTATAGTTTGAGAGATCCTTGAGTGGGGTGGTGTAGCAGTACCTCAGGTTTCCTTGATAAAGATTGCACAATTGGATCCCCTAGCATGGGGATAGGTAGGAGGTCACAATGATCCAAGGACTACACCAAATTATGATGCATGGTGGGTATAGAGGTGACCACTCAGATTCACACATCCTCACAATGGGATTGGAGTCATAGGAGCATATAGGAAGAGGAGTGATGCAAAGATTGGGCATGAGTGTTGGATGCCATAGAGGGTTGTAGCAAAGGATTAGAGAGATGGTGACCAGTTGTGGCAGAAACAAGTTGTATAGTAGGTGGCACCACATTAGGATCCCCCACATGAGGATCCACCACAACAATAGGATCCTCCATAGGTGGACCCAAAAGAGTAGCATGAGGCCAGGGGTGATGATGACTAGGATGTTAGACTGGAACTTGTTTTATCTAAGAGGGATCAAGCTCATCATGAGCAAGACGGGTATAAATTAGAGTGGGACAATGTTATAACTTAGTTGATTCAAATGACTACATATATGGATCAGGCCCTCATAGAAGATATCAACATACTGCAAAACAGGACTAGGATCAAGTAGAGAGGGATTTGAGGGCTACAAAGAGAGATGTTGAGGTTACCTATCACCAGTAGGTGGAGGCACAAGTGACCCAACTCATAGCAATGAAAGATTCCAAATGCACGAGGAGGAAGCATTTAGAAATTAGTCAGGGTTCTATGATCATGACAACATAATATATGTAGGATAGTAGATCTCTTATACAGGAGGTGACATACTATCAGACTTTGTATCAAGTGTTAGTATCGAGAGAGCATAGACAACCATGATTGTCTACATGGAGCAGTACATTGGGTATATCAGGTCAATCAGATGGTGGCTTAGTAGGTCACCTCTCTTAGTAGACACAAGGACATCAAAAACCACATGGGTCTCCAAGACATGATCAACATCAATAGATTATGGTTCTACCACCTACTTGACCTCCTCCTGATAGAGAGGAGCATGGGAGCTCAAGGTAGCTAGATGTTGTCTAGATACTTGATGTATAGATTATTGATGTCGACATATTTATATACATTCATTTTCTTTTGAGCCTTGTGTACATAGATTTTTTATGTAAATTATTTATCATACTTTTGATATTTGTATCAAATATTTTATTTCATGACATTTTCATTTTTGATGATATGTGAGATGAGATCCTTTTTGATGCAGCTATAACATGGTGTTATGTGATGTTGTTTTATTATGATGTTCATGATTTATGCTTTGATTATGGATGCATTATGTTATGATGGATGATGCATGATATATTATTATGCTAATGATCATTAGATGTAGGATGCATGTTATGGATGATGATATGGTCATGATTCTTCCTTTTGCATTTTCATATGATCTATGATGATGACTTTGCAGGATGGGTGTTAAGATATGCATATATTGATAGTTTATGGATGTAGGATGGGATGCATATATATGTGTGTGTGTTTATGTATATATGTATATATATGTCATGATACTTGGATAGAAATGTTAGTATGATAAAGGTAGAAGAATGCATTATTATAATAGATAGAATTATATGAGATAGAATGTCAATGTTTATTAAGATACCAATAAATCTATGATTATTTCATGGATTTTATTGGATATATGATGAGGTAGGATAGATGATTTTCTTTTCTTTTTAGGTTATGCTAAATAATGTAGAGAAATTCTTATTTTGATATTGCAAGTAGACATGATGCACCATGGTATGAAGAACCAAGGTGGCATTGTATCCATTGCATGGATTTTGACTTTGTAAATAGATAGGATTATCCTTTTTTATACCTAACATACAAACACCTTGTTTGATCATGTGAGAGAATGAAGCCATCAAAGTAAGGAGACCAATACACAAAAGGTATAAAGAACCTTATATGCACTAGCTATTGTATTACTCTAGACTATCTTTGCACACACAAGGCAAGTATTCTCTAAGGTTGTATTGCAAGAACATCCAACAAACATAGCAGACGAAAGTAATGACCACGACCCATTATGTACCCCTATAGGAACAACAAGATCATGAAGATCAAGGTAGTTTTGAGTGAGCAATGTAAATGAGACAAAAGTATAAAACTAAAAGAAAATACTGACTAACAAACACATCAATGCTATCAAATCTCTTGCTAGAGAGAGTTGTATTTAGTTGATTATCCAAAATGGTGTCTATTGTAGGAAAGATCTATCTATTAATATATTCATTGGATGTTGATTTTTAAAATGTTTAGGTCATTGATATGAAAGTTTGTTGACATATTTGACAACAATTAAGACTTAAAATTTTGCATGAAAATTTGTGTTTTAATGATAGTTGTATTTCTTCTGTTTGTTTTTCCAAAGGTGAAGATGATGAAAAATTTATTATAAATGAAGTGAGATGAGGTGAGATGGATGATTTTGTTTATTTTTGAAAAAAATAAAAATTGAGCTTTTAAAATTTTTGAGGTTGTTTTTTGGTATTTTGATGTTTTTAGAGTTTTAATATATATGGATGTTTTTTAGTATTTTACATATCTGAATGTTTTTGAGTTTTTAAGATATTTGGATGTTTTGGCATTTCAATGTTAAATGAATTATGTGATATACAAGAGTGAATGTTGACGACTAGGTGTAGAAGGATGCCCCCAGTCATGTGTTAGACTACTTTGTTATAGGAAAGACATGCTAACCTTAGGATAATGCCAAGTAATACTGATAGTGATAGATACTTGTTGAATACCAAGCCGTGATAATGATGGAGATGAATAGATGGATAATGGATGAATATTTTTTATAGATGGATGAAAAGCATACTTGATAGATGGTAGATGGTGCTTATTTACACAAGACACTTATTTTCCAAGTTTTCACTAGGGTAGTTTCCCTAAGTGCCACCAAATTGGTTTTCATTGGAGGATGATTTTTCTCTTTACTATTTTATCCTCTCTTTTTTTCTATTTTTGGATTTTTGGAATAAGATACCCCTCATGGGCTAGGCCTAAAACCTCTTGAGATGACTTATATTGATAGGTTCCTACAAGGGATCCCCTTTAGGCATTGCTAACTAATATGATCCAAATCCATAGCTTGAAATGATGACAAAAGGTCCCAACTAGTTAGGTTCAAATTTTCATTTGTTGTCTTGATCCAACTAATTTTTTTTATTCTCCTTTAAAATGAGGTCTCCTACCTAAAAGTGTCAACCCTCGATCTACTTGTTGTAGCTTCTATATAGTCGATTCTAATATGCTTGTAGGTGATTAAGTTCTTCTAGGAAATGTTCATCTAGCAATTCAAGTTCATTCAACCTAGATATCATGTATTCTTCATCATTAATCAGGTGTTGTAGTGAAACTCTCAGTGACAAGATCTTAACCTTAATGGGCAATATAACTTTAGTTCCATAAACCAAGGAATATGGAGTAGAACCAGTGGGTCTTCTAATAATTTTTTGATACACCCATAAGGAAAGGTTCAATTGTAAGTTCCAATCTTGGCTAACATCATTAACTGTATTTTTCAAGATCTTTAGGATAGTCTTGTTAGACACTTCTACTTGACCATTTCCTTGAGGGTAGTAGGTTGTGGAAAATCAATGTTGGATATTGAATTGGTTGAAAATATTTTGAAAGGTGATTATGAATTTATGACCATTAGATGATTATGAATTTATGGCCATTAGATGAGGTAGGTGTAATCTTCCCAATCAAATCGAGGCCCCATTGCGAGAAAGGACATGGTGTCATGATAGTTCTAAGTTCCCGAGTTGGATCATGGATGAGGTAACCGTGTTGCTAACATTATAAGCACATCTTCACAAACTGATTAGCCTCTTGTTCCATGGTAGGCCAATAGTAACTTGTTCAAAGAAAATTTTTAGCCAAGGTAATGCCACTCAAATGTGACCCACAAATACCTTCACGTATCTATTTTAAGGTAGTTGAAGCTTCTTCAAGGTTAGGAAATCTGAGTAATGTTCCATTGAGACTTCTTCGGTAAAGGGTATTTCTAATGATGACAAAGCGAGAGGATCTTTAGATAATTTTTTGTAAAGGTTACTTATAAGGTAAGATTGAAGGATACCATCATGAAGGTATAGGTAATATCATGGTACCAAGGGGAATCAAGACCCAAAATTGCACACATGATTTTTTATTTAGGGATATCAAAAGCTGGTATGAGAAGCTTCTCCATGAAAAATATGCATTTCAAGTTGTTATGTGATATATCTAACAAAGACCTAGTAGTTTCCATGGAATCTGCTACTTTGTTGTTACCTCTTGGAATCTATTCAAAGGTGATGACTATGAAGTATTCTTTAAAGCTATCTACCATTATTTTGTATGGAATTAACTTATCATCCTTGGTTTGATAATCATCATTGAATTGTCTTACTACTAGCTAGAAATCATCACAGACTTGAAGTTCTTGGATTTTCCATTGGATAGCCATTCTTAACCCTATTATGAGGGCCTCATACTTTTCTATGTTGTTAGTGCATGAAAAAATTATCATGTAGGACTTCAATATGTAATCACCTTGGGGGTGATAAATAAGATACCTTCTTGTGATCCATGTTGTGTATGCAAACCATCAAAGTATAGCTTCCATAAGTTTATTGATGTTATGGTGAATATTCCTTCATCTAGAAACTCAAGTACTAAAGGTTTGTTGGCATATATTGGTGCTTCAGCTAATTGATCTACAATGACAAGTCCTTTGAAAACCTTTCAGTCCACATACTCGATGCCAAACTTGCTTATGATCATAACCCATTTAGCCATATGGCCTGTGAAAGTTTCCTTTGTTAACATATACTTCAATGGATCAACCTTAGACATAAGATTAATCTAATGACTAAGCATGTAGTGTCACAATTTTTGAGAGGAAAAAACCACCGCTAGACATGCTCTTGCAATAGGTGTGTAGTTAATCTCATACCCAACTAGGGACCTGTTGATGTAATAAACAACTCTTTCTTTCCTCAATTCACCATGATGTGCCAGGAGAGATCCTAATTATTCCTAAGTTGTTGAGATATATAATATAAATGGTTTATTTGCAACTAGTGGCATCAATACTAGTAGTGATGCTAGGTAGTCTTTCAGTTGCTAGAAGGCCTATTGGAAATTATGATCCCATTTAATCTCCACACCCTTGTGAAGAAGGTGTGTGAATGGGTGGTACATGTTTGCCAATTGTGCAATGAATCACCTAATAGATTGAAGCTTCCCCTATACACTATAAATTTTCTTTAGTATTTTCGATGGAGGCATCTAGATTATATATTGGACTTTGGTAAGGTCCACTTTGATTCCCCTTCATGATACTATGTACCCAAAAATTTTACTTGAAGTGACTCCAAATACACATTTCTTTTGATTCAATCTCACTTGATATTTCTCTAATCTATCAAAGATTTGAGATGATACTTCTAGATGTCCCTTTCTTGTGACTAATTTTGCTAATATGTCATCTACATAATCTTCCAGAATCTTGTGAAACATTTTGAGGAACAATAATTTTTTAGTGGCTAATATTCACCAATTGGCTAATAGTTGAAATTTGGGAATCCAAAATTGGCTAATAGTTTGAGTTGTAACATGACTTGAATCACCACATTTTTACCAATTATTGTAGTCTTATTTAAATCGCCAAAGAATTTATTTTAATAAAAAAATTAACTCAAAAATTTGCCACAATATTCAATGCATGATTAGATCATATTCACCTAAATTTTATAAGTTATAGTAGAAATCTATATTACTTCGCCAATTGTATATCATGACGGGTATATTTTGGGCCCCATGAACATATTATAGATCACAGGTACATTTTACCTCACAGAATACAATGAGGGTCATTAGATCAACGATCCAAAAATAATTTTGGGCCCCATGAACATATTACAAATCGTGGGTACATTTTACCTCGCAAAATACAATGAGGGTCATTAGATCAACGATGCAAAATAAATTTCATTCCCCATGAGTACTACAAACCATAGGTACATTTTACCTTGTAGAATACAATGAGGGCCATTAGATCAATGATGCAAAATAATTTTTATTCCCCATGAGTATTACAAACCACGAGTACATTTTACCTTGTAGAATACAAGAGCCATTAGATTATATTTAAAATAAATAGTGGCAAGTAATTATTAAAATCTACCCCTTAAACCCATCAATAATTTCCACCCTCAAGGCCCTACTTTTCCATAAGAATATTTTTTTAGATTGGAACATCCATCATAATTAATGTATTTTCTTATTATTTTTCAAGATTCACCAATATTTTCTACAAAATTTCAGTGATATAAAAAAATTGCCAATAATTTTTTTTTTTGAAAAAAAGGAAATATTTAGCAATATAAATTAATATTTTTTCCCCAAAAAATGAAAGACTCACTAGGATTTTATATATTTTTTTGAGAGGGGTTTCTTAAAGTTATCACTGTCATGGAAGATCATAGTCATCGCTCTTTGATAGGTCGCTCCAACATTTTTTAAACCAAAATGCATGATGTTCCAACAAAAAGTACCCCATGGGCATGTAAATGTTGTCATATATTGATCCTCCTATAATATCCTTATCTAATTATATCTTGAAAACCCGTCCATGAGAGAAAGCATCTCATGTCCAACTGTAAGATGCACAATGATGTCCATGTTAGGTACTAGAAAATCATCTTTAGGACACGCTTTGTTCAATTCTATGAAGTATGTGCATATCTGGATGCCCCTAGTGGGTTTTGATATTGGTACAAGGTTTAAAACCCACTCAGGATAGTCAATTGGTCTTATGAAACCCACAAAAAGAAAAATTTGAAATTCTACCTTGACCAATAGTGCTATTTGGGGATGCATTTTCCTTAGCTTTTGTTTCATCGATTTCTTATTTGTAAGCACTATCAAGTGATGCACTACCAATGAGGTATCCAGTCCTAGCTTAAATAAATATGACAAAGTAAAGTTGATCTTTCTTTCTTTAAGGAAAGCTACTAGATTATGTTGTTCTTCATTATCTAAGGGTGTAGCATAGAAAGTCACTTGCAGTTGTTTGGTTGATCCAATATTTACTGTTTGCGATGCTTCCATAAGAATTGTTACAGTCTTGGTCCATAAAAAAATTAGGGAGATTGAATCCTTTATCCTTAGGTGCCTTAGAGAGGTTTTTACCCTTAGATACACCCTTTGTTTTTACTTTTACATGATCTGAAACTGCCACTTTGTCATTTTCACTTGGGGATCTTATTTTGATTTTTTAGATTTATCATTTTGTGACTGAAGGATTCAATCATATCCCCATAGTATTCTTGGGTGTCAAGTTCAATTTTGAAACCCACTTTGTAATCTCCCAAAGGTACACCATCTTAGAGCCCCATAAATTATGTAATAGCTTCATCATTTTTGAATAAATTAAGAATTGGTTCTTGTTGTTGGTCCCAATTGATGAGTTGGGGATAAATGAGTTTAAGTTCATTGTCTTGGATATGAGAGGTAAAGGACGTAGTGGTAATGGTGTATATAGAGGCATGTCCAAATAATTATGTTATGCTTATGGGTAAGTCTTTGACATTCTCTCAATTAAATAGTTTGTACCAAGAAGAAGGTTCAACTTCCTTAATTAAGATATCCTTAGCAAGAGGAGTCACATGTCATGTAATACATAGCCAAGACCTTTATTCTTTGATCATTTTTCTAGAATGATGGGTTCAACATACCTTGTTGTTTTAAACCAAGTTCACTGGCACCTATGTAACCCTTGTTATTCATTAAATGGAATTCTTTTCTTTTTTTATTAACATGAAGAGGAGCTTCCCCTTGTTCCCCATGATATATCCATTTAGATAAGTCTCCATCTATAATATTTGTGTTTAGTTCTCCCCATTGTTACCATTTTTCAAAGGTAGTAGGTGTGAACGTGATTATTTTGGAAACTTTATCGATATGATGGGGTTGACCATATATCTTAGGAGAAAGAGGTAGTTGTCCCACGTAGAATGAATACTTTAAGTTGTAGTCACCACAACCATTGTCTTTTATTTGTACCTTGATCTTTGAGAGTGTTTGTTGGTATTTTTAAGTAGATGCAAGTGTAGCTCCAGATCAACATAAGAAGATGATGGTGGAACTTCATTATTCTTAGGTACTTGAAGTAGTCTGTAATATTTCTCTTTCATACTCTTGTAGTAGTAGAAGGGTTCATGATCACCATGGATTGTTACATATTTATCATTGTAAGGAAACTTTAGACACTGATGATAGGTGAATGCAACGACCTGCATGGCATGGATCCATGGGTGGCCCGAAAGGATGTTATATGTCAAGTCAAGGTCTAAGACTTGACATGTTGTTTCAGCTCTAGTGGGACCAACTTGTATGGGTAACTTTATGGTTCCTTCTGAATCTCTTTCATTATCATCATAAGCTCTGATGGTTATCCCTTTTGATCTTTCAATTACTCATCTAGGTAACCCAAGTGTTTAACCAAATGAAGGGTATAAATGTTTAAGCTTGCACCTCCATCTATCAATACTCTCTTAACCTTATGTTTATGGAAATAGACCTCAAGATGTAGTGCACGATTAAAAATGATTGTGATGGGAGGTCCTTCTCTATGAATACCAGTCGATGAGTGAATGGAACATGTCCTACCATAGTTTGGATTTTTTTGGTATCTATGTCAATAGGGATAAATGATGTTAAAAGAGCCCTATCTAAGACCTCGTTATGTGCGGGAGATATTCTCAAGAGTTCTAAAATGGAGATTTGCATTGGTTTCTTATTGATATGCTCAATTAAGCTATAATTTGTAGGACTTAATTTTGATTTCCCTTTCAATTGCAAAGGATCTCATTGGATAGTGACCTTTCCTCTTTTTGCGGTGACTCCACACTCAAGATTTTTCCTGGATATAGTGATAATAGAGATATTGTGGATATCATCATGTATATGTCCTATGACATTGTCACAGGTGTGATTGAATGAATTGAAGGTTCTAGAATTTCTTGCATCATTTCCTTTATTGTGGCTAGGCATAGGATTCTTATACATTCCCAAGTCATTATTTCGCAAGGTTCTTGCACATTGATCAATACATACCTCACTGTAATGTATGAGGTCTTGTATAATATTATTTAGTTTCATGTAATTTGAAGTTTTATGACCTTTTGTTCGATGGTACTCACAATAATCATTATCATTGTACCATGAAGGTTTGATTGTTGTTCCTCATACTATCTTAATCAAGAAGTTGTATTAGCTTTGTTCGTCTGAGTTTTTTCAAGACTATCTTGATAGACTCCCCTAAGTGAGTGTATTTATGTCTTGTTGGATAGTTTTTCTACCTTTGCGGCGGCGGTCCTCTTGGAGGATTGTATTTTGTATATTTCATTGTGGTTAGGCTATTGAGTTTATGTATTCTATACAAATTTTGCATCTACCACATCATCATTAGTTACATTCTTATTTTTGGTTCATGTAAGGGCTTTGTCACTTGAACTCAATGGATGGTTGTTGTTGTTGTTATAGATTTGTACTAGACCCTTAGCAATAAGAGCTCTTTCAATTCTGAGGCCTTTTGATATAAGTTCTTCAAATGTTTGGACCCATTGTGTGCATAGTTAAAATGCTAGTTCCTAGTTAACATTGTTTGCAATAATATCTACTTGTTTTTTGGGGATAGGCAATTTGCATTTAGTTGCTTTATGTCTCCATATTTGAAGGAAGGAGGAAAAGTTTTTACCCTTGTTTTTTTTTATAATGTATAGATCATTTAAGGTGATATCTATGTCAATGTTAAATAAAAAGTGGGCAACAAACTTATCTATGATCACTTGAAATGTTTTGATACCTTGGGGTAAGTGTGAAAACCATTTGATAGCTTGTCCACCTAAGTTGTGTATAAAGAGGAGCATAAGATATGAATCACTATAGGATACCTCCATACAAGCCACATAAAATTCCCGTATATGCTCTTCGGGGTTACACATCCTTTATACTTGTCAAATTTTGGAATTTCAAAGTTTGGGGAAAATAGTAACATTATTATGTTTATGTCAAATGGATACGGGCATAAGTCTTGGACATCATATGATTTCTTTGTCTTTCCCATTTTTATATCCTAGATTTTATGTGTCAAACTTTAAACTTGTGAGGATATACCTGTAGGAGGAATGTTTGATGGTGGATTGTAAGTGTTGAATTGATTTGGGTTTTGATATGGAGGTGCATTCGTGTTGTATGGATTATATGGAGTTTGTTGAGGATGAGGACCTGTTTGATATTATGGATTGGGTTGTGTTTGAGGAGGTGCATTGTATGGCCCATATTGAATTTTGGGGATGATGTTTTGTTAGTGAGATTGTTGCAGTTGGTATTGAAGGTATTGTTGATGTTGGGGATTTTGTTGAGATACTTGTTTTTGTTATGGAGTGGTATTTTGTTGTGGTTCATGTACTCATGTTGTTCTTATTGTTTTAGTGTAGGGACTTATTGATGTTGTGGGTTAATGTTTTATGGAATGATATTTGGTTGAGGAGGTTGTCGATGGTGTTGTTGAGTGAATTGTTGTTGAGGGGTTTGATTTGGTTGAGGGATGATATTTTATTGAGGAAGTTGTTGATGGTGTTGTTGAGTGAATTTTTGTTGAGGTGCAATAATTTTTGGGGTTGTTGTTGAGCTGGTTGTTGAGTTTAATATTGAGGTGGTTATTGATGTTGAAGTGGTTGTTGATGAAAATGTATGTTTTGAGAAGGTGATGTGATAAATGGATTGATCCCATAGTTTTTTATATTCTTATTTGGTACATTGGGATTTTATTGGTTTGTGTATATGGGTGGATGGTTTGTGTATATGGGTGGATTGTTTGTGTTTTGAAGGCCTAGGTTGGTTGTAGTCCCTAGACCTTAAGTGTTGTATAACAGATTGACATATTGATTTGAAATTTTTTCTTGATATGCTTCTAATAAAGTGATTGTAGGGTTACTTGGTACATTTTCTAAAGGAGGATTCAATATTTGTTGTGTGACATGGTGTACCAAGGGGTCATTTCCTTGTGGACAATTTCTTGTTGCTATACTTGAAAAGGTTGTTTGATCCTTGAGTTGATTTACATCAAAGTCTATACAAAGTTTAGCATCAGCTTGTGCAAGTTTTAACGTGTATAGGTTTGGATCAAGATTTAACATAGCCTCCATTGCACTAGCAAGAGATGGGTCTTACAAAATTTCTAGTATCTCTTTGGGATTAAATTTATGGGGCTTGTTGGTGTTGTCTTCTATGTATACCATTTCTATTTTGGTTGCTTGTGTTTGTTGTTGCATTTTAGTTTGCATTGGAGTTTTATACCCTTTAGGATTGTGCATTCTCTAGGGTTGATAACTAAAACTTGTCATAGTGGGATGTTAGAACCACTAGATTTAGACTCCATGTTCTTCTTATGTTGAGATTGTGTTGTGGTCATAAAACTTGTAGTAGTCCTAGAAGGTGTGGATTTTGAAGTGTATGAAGATGTTTTTGTTGAGATATTTGAGTTGCCTCAAATTAGGCTAGATGTGTCATCCTAAGATATTTTCGACCAATGATGAATGACATTTGGATAAATGGAGGATGTGAAACCTTAAATTTAGACAAAATTGGTTTGACTAGATCTTTTGTTAAAGTGTGTTTTGACGATAATCCTTGCTTGTCCTAGACAAATGAGTCCAAGCTAAGGAAGATAATAATGAGGTTACCAAATTTGAGAGTAGACTAATAACTCCAAATCAAGTTAACTCACAAGGATGACTAATAACTCCAAATCAAGTTAACTCACAAGGATGACACTAATTCAACTAAATACTTGAAAGAAGACAATTTTTCAAGCAAAGAGCTAAACTAGTAGATATGATAGAAATCTAACCAAAAGTGAGCAATGTCTAATCTAGGTTGTTTTTTTTGAATGGGTTGTGTTTTGTTGATGGGGGTTCATTTGATCCAAGATAACTAAGAAGTGTCTAAACAAGTCCAAACTGAACTAGTGGTATGAGATAGAGATGAAAATTTGACATTTGTTGTTTTGGGTGATTAGGATGACTACAAGTATGTTTTGAATGGGTATTGGGTCTGATACAATTTGTTGATGAAAAACTAAAAATTGAGATTTTCTAAGGTTCTGATGTTTTTTAACTAACATTCAAATACAACATTTAACAAACGCGTCAAAAAATAGTCAAATCTAGTGCACTTACCTTGACAAATGTGACACTAATTTTTAAAAGTGCAGGTCTGCAGACAAAGGCGACACTGTGTGATAGTCATACGTAGTACTGTAAGATTTTGACAAGAAACTAAACTGAGAAAAACACGTCAAGATTTTGTAAACACATCGATATGCATACAAAAGCGTTGATATAAAAAATCAAATGCATCAAGATGCATATAGAAGCGGCATAGAGTGATAGTCAAACGCGGTACTCTAATATTTTAATTGAAGATGACTTTGAGACAAATGTTCCAATTTGTACAAACACGTCGATATACATATAGAAGCACTGATATAAAAATAAGATGCATCAAGATGCATACATAAGAGACACAAAGTGAAAGTTAGATGTGGAAATTTGACTCAAGATAAGTTTTTGAATTTTGATCCTAAGTACGTCTAGGGTTTAGCAAATTTTAAGGATTAATTTATGTTTGTTTGATCTTGCAAGTGATAAAAACAATAAAGAATCACACATATAGGATTGACTCAAAAGGGTTTCTTGGTATATTTTTGTGTGTCTTATTCAACAAGACCATGCTAATTGGTATCATGGGTAGTGAACAACAATGAATAAACACCATAGATACACAACCTATTTTAGTGGTAGATCGAGTTATCAATCTATAGTGGGCCCACCATGCCGAAGCCATACCTCCACAATGAATGGGTGACTAGAGTATATGAAGGTCATATACCACCTTCACACCTCTCACCTTAAAAAGGACAAGGTCCTAATCAAGGAATATCGACCACCTCAACAAGGGGAAGTACATGGTGAGTAACTTCACACATTGATCCTTGTACACGTTGCACCACTATAAACTAACGACTAAAATGTCTTAAAGGATTCTAGATAAACAAGTTCATAGTGGGGGTATACTATGAAAAAAGAGCTCGTCCATTATGCCTGAGTCAAGAGGAGTATCCTCTTTTCTCATCTCCTATACATTTCTCAATGGATTGAGGGTCATGAGGCTTGGCTTGAAGGATGTGGACCACTTCTTGGGGTATAAATTTTGTTCTCCCCCCTTTATATAGCCTACTAGGAAACGTACTTAAGATCATAACTTGGGGTGATGAGGCTCCCAAGCAAGTATCCTACTTTGAAATAAATGGTTATGGTGTTGTTTTTTATCCCTACGATCATTCTTAGGAGTTGTGAGGGGAAAGCCTACACAACACCAAACCTCAAGGTGTACAAATAGATTGCAAGTTAGTGGCACTTCTAATTTACAAGATCACACAAGGTGCAAGGAAAGAGCGTATGTACACACTAACCTACCACACATGACATAAAGTTCCTTTTAATTTCACTAAAATTCATAGATGTGGTTCAATTTTAAACATTAAATCCAATGTGCAAGTTGTTGGTAAATTTTTAAAACCCAAATCGAAGTGTGCAAGTTGTTGATCCAATTTTAAGGAACCAAATCAAATATAAAAGTTGTGGGTTCTTTTTATTTGCACCAAATTGAAATGTGAGATTCTTTTTAAGCATTGAATTGAAATGTGAACCTAGATTAAAAAACCTATGAAACCACATGTTAGTAATTTTACAAATTTTATTTTCCCAGTGTTTGCCACATACTACATAGATGTTAGCTTATAAAAGACAGGCCCATGTTAGGGTTAGAAATTGAAAGAAATCAAGAAAAAAATATTCAAAACCCTAAACAAAACAAATGTGACAATTTACCTGACAAATGTGTCACTGTAAGTCTAGAGAAGTGACAAGATCTAATAGAAGCAACAAACACCAGTCAAACATGTCATTGTGTGAAACCTGCATAGAGAATAGAGAAAATATTGTCAGATAAAAGCGATGTAGGATAGAAATGTGGCAAATAATGACAAAGGTTTTGCTATAACAGAGGATATAAGCAACATGATACTGCAAATGTGTTGATTTTCTTTTAGAAACGCTGCTATGGAAATCTTGCATAGAAACCTGAGAGAAAGTCAAACAAACATAAGTGATATATGAAAAAAATGTGGTGCTTTGAATTGAAAAAATGACAGATAGGAAAAAGGAGTTGTTGCACTAAAGGAAAATGTGCAGCTGTGTGAAAAATGTGTCACTATGACCTATAAGTCTGCAAAAACATCAAAATGATAATTTTGGATGTGGGTCCCATCAAGCGTGCCAAAATATTGTAAGGGAAATATAGGTTAGTGAGATAAAGCATAAATCAAGTCATTAATGTTAGAAACACTAAAAACCCATCAAAGAATAATCATATTGTCCCATACACAATGAAATCTAGTTAGAAACATTGAAAAGATTCAAACAAAAGCATTAAAACATACAATTCAAAACAAATAAATCTAAAACAATGGTGAACCTTTAATCCCATTGGGGGATTATGCTCCAAGTGAATGTGGATTTTTCTAGTAAGTATTTTCCCATGTTGCAAAGCTCAAGAATGATGATTATGACTCACAATTAGTTGAAAACAATGAGTTTATCAAGCTCATAAGGATTGTGAATGAATGAATTAATGCACATAGAGATTGTGAATGATTTTTGAAGAGGAGATGACTTGTTTTTGTTAATTAGGTGTTGTACACCTTGCATAATGTTTGTAATGTTTTATTTATTTATTATGTGTGTGGTGCACCTAGGGGTTTTCTAGGTGAATGTGCATCACAAGGAGTTATAATGTTGGGGCCACTTTGTTGTATGTACATTGGGACATAATTGTAAAATGTAATTATTTAACATTGGGGAATAATAAAATAATAAAGTACCCAATATTAAATGGGGTCACTATGATGTTGTGCATAGTTTTGGGCACATGGTTTATGTAATACCACTTGGTGGTTTTGTGGGAGCTTGTTTCTATAAAAGCAACCACAAGGGTAGTTGTTTAGGGTTGGATCATCAAAAGTTGGTCAAGGGTTGGACAATTTGTTGCAGGTTAGCAGGTTGAGCTTGTGCATGTGTGAGGGTTTGAAGCATGGCATGGGATGTGTGGATTCATGCTTGGTCACATGGAATGCATGGATAGCTTGTGCTTCAGAAGTGTTCATGGAGTCTCTACAGATGTATTGTAATGGGTTTTCATTGCTGAATAATACATGGAGTGTGGATGCTTTTGGAGGCTGGGTTTTTCCCTCTTGAGGGTTTTCCCAGGGTATATCTTGTGTCATCTTTGATGGGTATGTTGTCTATTCTCTTGCATGTTGATGTTGAGTATTTTACTTGCATGTTTCAGATTTGGGTTATGTGGAAATTGTCATTCTATGGCTGCATAGTTTCCTTACAAGTGGTATCAGAGCTTTGGTTATTGGATTGGATAACCCTAGGTTGCATGAGAGAATGAAAGACAATGGCAAGATATAGGGTTTTGCAGGTGTTTTATTGCAGATCTGAGGGTTTTGGGTTTGTTGTTATGATGGGTTGTTTGCAGATTTGGGGTGAGAAAATTTTGGCAAAATTAGGGTTTCTTGGTCATGCATTTAAATGAGGGTTTTTGGGGGTGAGCTTTCACAAGATGACCTCCTAGGACAAAATGGACCTCATGGTTGGATTCAGGTTGGCCGAGAGAGAAATTTTGACATATAACATGCCCTATTTTAATTACAGAAAAAAAAAATGCTACCCCTATTCGGCCGTACGGGTCGACGGTACAGTCGTTCAGAAAAATATTAAAAATTCGAAAAAATATAAATTCCCCCGAATTTTTTTTACCTACAAAATAAAACAAAAAAATCAGAAAAATTAAAAATTAAAATCAAAATTGAAAAAAACAAAAAAAAAATTGAAAAGTTTTGGGGGGTCCGCAGACCCCCCCGGCCCTCGGCTGCCGCCGTACCCTGCAGGCGGCAGGGTGGCAGACCCTGTTGGCAGGGTACTGCCAGCCGGCGGACAAGCCGCCGGTGGGTACCCTGTCCGGCAGGGTGCCGGCCGCCACAGCCCATGCGGGCTTAAAAATCCGCCCAAAATTTTTAATAAAATTTGAAATTTTTTAAATCCGCCAAATGAAACAAAAATCCGCCGGACTTCAAAATGCATTAAGCCAGATTTTATAAAAGCGTCGGTCCAGAGGGTGGAGGAAAATTTTATTTTTGAAAAATTAAATTAAATTTAACGATTTTTTGGAATCCGCTGCCCACCCACCACCGGAGCGCCGCCTGAGCACCACCACCAGAGGCTACCAGGACAAAATATGCAGTTTTTTTCAAACGTGATATAACTTTTGGCTCAGGGTGTTTGATTTTCACTTCTTACAGTCAAGCAGCTGGTTCTGAGCACTACATAGTGGGTACATGTGTTAATTCCATTTTACAGTTTTGATAGTGTTTTGCTTGGTTGAAGTCAGATATTTATTTTAAGCTTTGAGAGGTGATATCGGGTGCATACGGAGTCGGATTTTGGACTTCGAATAGTCAACGGAAAGCTTGTTCAGAGCACTATACAGTGGATCAGGTTTGGAGATATTTTGGCATGGTTTATTTACTATTTTTCTTATCTGAGCTGTTTATGGGTCTCTTTGACTATGGTGTTATTATGAGCTTATGGATTGTTGGATTTGGGATATTTGATATTGGATTCATTGTATGCTCAGTTGTACATCTCAAATTATTATACTTTTGACATGGTTATCAGCATGTATGTTGCATTGTTGTATCTACAAGTTGTGCAATGTTGTAGGCGGTCTATACTTACTTGTTGCACTTATGACTTGGATATGGGTTGTCTTTGCCCATTGATATTTTAGTGTTGATGTATGTTCAGTTTTGGTGGCTTGGTTTAGTCACTTGGTTTGTTGATTTGGTTGTCATGTTGAGGAGGTGAGATGGTATTACCAGGTACAGTCATGATATGAGACCTATGTAGTTGACTATGATTATGCAGATATGTGGACACGGTTGGGTTGATTTGTTGGTATATTTGGTGGTGATCATGATGTCATGGATGTTTCTTGTGCATTAGAGACTTTGGCATGTTATGATGGTTTATGCAGGTGCATTGTTGGTGGTGTTGGATTGGATCTTGATTCAGGTTGTGGTGGTGTATCTTCTTGGTTTGAGGAGATTGGTATCACGATGTCATGGATAGCTTGGTTACACGGTTCAATGGGAGCTTGTGACAGTGATGGATTGGCGGTGATGGATATGATGGTTTGGCAGTGTATCTTCTTGCTTTAGAGGATGGTTATCATGTTGTCATTGAGAGCTTGGATTCACAGGTTTTGTGTGAGCTTATGACAGTGTTGGTTTTGTGCATCATGGTGCCATGGGATTTCTCGGTATCACGGTTCAGTGGGAGCATTTGGCAATGATGTGGATCCATTGGTTATTATGGATGGTTGTCTTCAACAGGTGATCTTTGGTGTCATGGAGGAGCTCTTGCATTCTGTGTGCTACAGTGAGAGTTCTTTGACATTAGGTGTTGGAGATGTTGAGGTATTACTTATGACTTGTTGGTTTTTGACAGGTGATCCTTGGTTGTAGGATGGTTGTGTTATTATGTCATGGTATACTCTTGATTACTAGTTTAGAGTTGTGGCATGGTACATGTTATGATGATTTGAGCATGTGATCTTCTTTTGAGAGGATGTGAGATCATGGTGTCATGTTTATGTTCCTGATTCTACAGTTGGAGCTATGATTTTGATCTTGGTTGGTTCTCTTTGTATTGAGTACATTGATCATTTGCTTGGTGTTTAGCATGGATTGATTGGTTACAGGTGCTCATGGATACTTGGAGACATAGGTGAGGCTTGGTGTTCTCTTGTGATTAGAGACATTTGTTTTGAGATGGTTACTCTTGATGAGGTTTTAGCAGGAAGTCTGAGGGAGCCTATACCTTGGTTGGACGTGAGTTCAACATGGACCAATGAGGAGAGTGTTCTTGGTTGAGTCATGATAACTTGGATATCCTGGAGGAGCATTCTCATTCCCCACTCTTGGTCTACTCGGCGGTTCACTTGAGAGGTATTGCTCATTATTCTTTCAGGTGCATTATGTTTATGCTTTGTCTTCTCATGGATATGGATCTTGAGCCATGGATATTTGGTTTCTGGAGGGTTCATTTGAGGAGTGTTGGCATGTTTATCTCCTTGTACATGTTGAGTTTAGGAGATGGTTTATTGGGCTGATTTCCTTGGTTTAGGAATGATTACTTTGAGTTTGATCTTCTTGTTTTGAGATGCTTACATCCATGTTAGTTACATATGTTATCTTTGATCTTGGCGATTGGATGGATGGATGTTGTTATGGATTTTGTTATGGGGTGTTATGGAGGAGATCATACTTGACACAGTTGGCATTTAGAGGTGTGTGTGTAGGAGGACATGCTACAGGGTTTGGTTTGCAGGTTTTGCTTATCAATGTGGATGTTCCTTGGTACTACATGTTTACTTCTATGAGATGCTGGTAGTAGACTTGGTATGCCTTTGTGATGGTGCCTTTTTTTGGGATGTTAACGAAGCGACGCATTGAATGCGCTCATTCCAGGTTTGCATTCATCTTGACATTGCCCATGCAGTGGGAGCTCTTGGATGTGTATGTCATGCTTTGACAGGTTTGCACATGGAGTTTTTATTGTGGTTTATGGGTGGATATGTTGTTGGCATGAGTTTACTATGTTATGTATACCTTGGAGGTATGGATAGTTGGATGTGTTGGCACTTGCTGTGAGTGTCATTTCAGCTATGGTGATTTATTCTTGACAGCTACTGGTGCATATTGGATTCAGTGTTTGTGTTTTGAGATATCAGGTTGAGCAGGTTTATGCTTCTTTGTGACAGTTAGTGTGACATCTCTTTGGATGTGTTCATATCTTAGTGCAGTTGGCATGGTGGAGGATGGGAGCATTCATGGATGAGATGGTGGTCACCTTGGTTCTTGTTACAGGTATCTTGATGGAGCACATGGAGCACTTGGATTCCAGGATGGTACATGTTGCCTATGGAGTTTATTTGTTACCCCTTATGCAATGTATACAACAAGTGGGAGATTGTTAGAATTAGGTGTTGTACACCTTGCATAATGTTTGTAATATTTTATTTATTTATTATGTGTGTGGTGCACCTAGGGGTTTTCTAGGTGAATGTGCATCACAAGGAGTTATAATGTTGGGGCCACTTTGTTGTATGTAACATTGGGACATAATTGTAAAATGTAATTATTTAATATTGGGGAATAATAAAATAATAAAAAAGTACCCAATATTAAATGTGGGGTCACATGATGTTGTATGGTTTTGGGCACATGGTTTATGTAATACCACTTGGTGGTTTTGTGGGAGCTTGTTTCTATAAAAGCAACCACATGGGTAGTTGTTTAGGGTTGGATCAAAAAGTTGGTCAAGGGTTGGACAATTTGCTGCAGGTTAGCAGGTTGAGCTTGTGCATGTGTGAGGGTTTGAAGCATGGCATGGGATGTGTGGATTCATGCTTGGTCACATGGAATGCATGGATAGCTTGTGCTTCAGAAGTGTTCATGGAGTCTCTACAGATGTATTGTAATGGGTTTTCATTGCTGAATAATACATGGAGTGTGGATGCTTTTGGAGGCTGGGTTTTTCCCTCTTGAGGGTTTTCCCAGGGTATATCTTTGTCATATTTGATGGGTATGTTGTCTATTCTCTTGCATGTTGATGTTGAGTATTTTACTTGCATGTTTCAGATTTGGGTTATGTGGAAATTGTCACCTATGGCTGCATAGTTTCCTTACGCTTTATAGATTTAGAAATATGAGATCAATGGTTAGGATTGAATCTCAGGATTTATGGATGAGAATAAAACAAGGTGATCAAAGAAGATCAATGATGAAATTACTTAAGAGCCCAAAATTTCCTTATTTTCATGGAAAAGAGGTTAAAGATAATTTGGAGGGAAAATATCTATTCAAATTTGAATTAAGGAATATGTTTTTTAGATGTTTTGGAGGGAAAATATATTTTAAAAAGGAAATATTATCTTTTGAAAAGGAATATTCTTTGTGCAAGTTGAAGGAAATTATGGAATTAAATAATCATGAAAATTATTTAATTGTGAGGATGAGAAAGAAATTAGGATTTTTAATTAAATAAATGTGGGATATAGGAAAATCAATATTAATTAAATAATAAATATTATTTGGTCATAATGAAAGGTTAGAAAATTGAATTTAATTAAATAATTTGAAATTGTTTAATCAAAGGGGAAATTAATAAGAAATGAATTAAAAGGATGAATTAATCAACTAATGTCAATTATTCAATTAATAGCAGAAAAAGATAAATTTAATCAAGAATTGTAAATTATTCAATTAAATGAGGAATTAGGTGAAAATGAGTAAAGTTGTATTAAAAAATGAAATCAAGATGTGTGATGCGTTCATGACCTTTTTAGGTGTCTACAATATGCATATATGTTTGACATGTGTGTGTTTTTTCGTGTATGTGTATGTGTGTACATATGTATGTGGATAAAAAAACAAACTCATTTCACACTTTTAGCCAAAAAATATTTCTTGTGAAACTATTTGGCCTAACCATGTGGCACAAAGAGTTTTCGATGAAACCCTTTCACCAAAAACCATCAAATATATATTTTAAATAAAAAATAAATAAATGGTGGTACATTCATATGCAAGGTTTCGAGTGAAACTCTTTCAGTTGAGAGGGTTTTGATTGAGAAGGTTTTGGACAAAAAACTCTCTTGAAACCATCTAGGTGGTTGCCTATGTGTTGTTAGAATTGTGAAAACATGCACAAAGAAAGATTAAATAGAACATGATAACATCTTTCAAGAATGAGAGTTGCAAATTATGATTTTCTATTTTCTTAAAAAGTAAAAACTTACATAAGGAAATAATACAATGAAGGATAATACTTACAAAAGAAAGCCATAGATGATAAAGGGATTAGATCATGACAATTGTCAGCATCCTATGTGATGACACATAATTATCTAATAATAGCTCAAACTAATAAAAGAAAAAAACACTACTAAGTTTAGCTTAAGTGCATAAGATGAAATTAGCCTAATAATCAATTAAAGATCAATTAATTATTAGCTCTAATAAATGATTATTCTAATAGCTCCCTTGAGTGTATCCTAGGGAGTAGCTAAAAAACTCTAGAATTGAATGCATTAAAAAAATGCTTGAGTCTCGACAATAAAGTTTGATGAGGTACCCATGCACATTCAAATAAATCTTTCATAATTAGAGAAAAGGAAAAAAATTCATGGGAAAAAATGTTAGAGTCACTCAAGGACTCAAGCCTTCAGGATCATCTACAAAAACCAAAAACAACCTTCCACAAGAGGGAAAAAAAAGAACATGAAATTGCAATAATGGATGCAAGATATGGCCAATATGTAATACTCGAGATTGAAATGTTATATTAGACTTACACAACTGAAAATTATCTCAAATGAGTTTCTTGGATACAATGTACATATGAAGCCTTGCTTATATAGGCAAGGGTGATGGTGTAGCAACATTAAATAGCCATGTCATAATTAAATGACATGAGCCAATATTTTATAACCTAAGACAAAAACATTAAATAAAATCAAACTAGATAATATAAGTGACAACAATGATTAACTAGAAAGATTCCCACCTAATTAATACTAACTAGAAAGATACCCTCCTAGGACCTAAGTGGACTTAACAATGCAAATAGGACATAGATAAGACTAGATAGGAAAAATACCTATTTACACCAACACCCCCTTAAGTACAACTTAGGGAGTCAATTATTATGCAAATGACACAAAGATGGGTCCCAACTATGAGGCCATGTTAGGTACCCATGTACAAATTAAAATGCAATCTCTCACAAACGAAGAAAAAGGGAAAACCTAGTGGGACAAAACTCCTCTCCAAAAGAGAGATGACACACAAAATACTCTTGATGATGCATGAGAGGGACAAAATACCATCCAAGGAAAATGACCCCCCTAGAAGAGAGAAGAAGATAGATCATGCAACCCCCCAATGGTTAGTCTCTTGCAATGATAGAAGGTTGACATTGAATGTTGAAGATGATCCAATCCCATCAAACAACATTCCTCCCCTTAGGAAGGAACAAAACCAAGCGCGTGAAGTATTCCAATTCTAAAAAGGAACATGAGGGAAGCAAAATGATATATGATGTATTTGAATGATGCTCAAGTGTCTCCATGTCGATGCTCAAAATTGAAAAACTCCAAACAAGCGTTCTAGGCCACACAACTGAAGATGTCAATCCAAAACCTCCCGGCGATGAATGTCAAACACACTCCAAAGAAAAAGATGTTTACTCTGAAGAAGTCTCCTCCAAATGATGTCCAAAATTATCCACACTCATATCAAGTTGCAAAGAATGAACAAGAGGATTAGAGTATTTCCTCACAACAATTGAAGAAGAATCGTCTCCATAAAAGATAAGATGTATGAAATCAATGGTGTCTCCCAAATCTAAAATGTGAGACTCAACAAACAACCCACCAATCTCTGTCAAGTATGCATCCCAAGTAGTTCTAGCTAGAAGATAATGTAGGAGATGCAATGCAAGGCTCGAGAATGGGAACGAATGTGAGAAAACCCAAGCTAAAGAATCCAAATGTCTCCTTTGAATCATGATTCACACTAAAAGTGTGATCAACAATCGAAGGAGAAATGTCACCATCAAAAGAGAAGTATGCAAATGTATATAATCAAGATGAATGGTCGACCATCATCTCTACTCTCCAATTCTTTAATGATGACTGAATTAGAAGTGAAATCCATAGTCCTCCCATCTCCACCATGTGTAATCTGATATATGGAAAGAAGATTGTTCATCAAATGAGGAACACACAAAACATCCTATAAAGTGTTTTACCCAAAACTAATAGATCCCTTCATAAGTACACTCATGTATGTATTATTTCCCATCAAATTAGGAGACATAGTACAAGGTTAAAAAGAAGAGAATATAGACTACAGAGATGCCATATGATGAGATGCTCCCAAATCTAGAAGCCATATCCTTGATCTTGGACTTGAAAAAGCATAAAGAGCATGTCCTTTTGTTTCCTAATGTAGAAGTTAAACTAGCTTTACCCTTATTAGACTATTTTGAAGAATAAGAAGGTGGTGAATCAAACATTCTAGAAGGAAAATCAATCTAATTCTTTTTTAGAAGATGCTAGAACTCATCATATATTTCTTGTAACAAGAATGTTCATCATGCCCAAACCACTTGTAATACAAAAAAGTAGAATTCTCCTTCTTAGATGATTTATTTGAGGAAGATTTATTCTATGGTTGATCTGAATGTGGATTTTTCTTTGATTTATTTTGCTTCTTATTGATATTATGTGATTCTTTTACCTGACTAGCCAACAATGCTTGATATTTATAAGACTTGATGAGATTCATCGAGATAAGCTTTTGTTGTTCATGTATCAACATCTCAAAAATTGAGGAAAATTATGGTGTAGTATATGCAAATCCCATAGTCAACCTATGAGTATGAAAGATAGAGATAAAAGCAACATAATCAAGAACGAGTTTGTTCAATGAATTGTAGACCAAATGAATGCCCTTCTTATCAATACCACATGCTTTAAATTTCTCTCTCAGATCATTAACCCTAGTGATATAGTCCTAGATGTTGTTAAATTTCTTAGGACCAAGGATCATTAATTCATTATCAAGTTGATAGCCTCCAACTTCATCTATAGAACTCTATAATATTTTCTATTTGACCCAAGCCTCATGAGAATTCTTGCATGATTCAATTTGGAACAAAAAATTTGGAGAAACTATTTTACGAAGAAATCCAAGAGCTTTGGTATGTTCAATCATCTATTTTATCTTTTTCAAATCATTTGTAGGTTTAGGTACCTTATTTTAAACATATAGAGAGTGACATTCATTCATTAGTATACTCCATGCATGTTGATGCCACATTGAATAGTTATATGATGTAAGCAAAGGAACATTGGAATGATCCATGAAAAAAAAAAGAGCACAAGGAAATAGATCAAAACAATGCACCAAGAGACCCCCCAACCAATCAATTGATAATCATCCAATAATATGTGTGATACTTTGTATGTAGTGTGATTACAATGCCAAAAATGAGTTCCTAATTTTCAATGCCGACATGCATCAAATATGGAAAAATTACAACAATGTCTTAGAAAACTGAAGGTAATCTCTCCCAATATGATCTATACTGAAAATGAAGCCTTCCCAAATGGACAAAACTTCTCCAAAATATAGTATGAGTAATCAACTAGAATGCAAAATATGGAAAAAAGTGCATGAGTATCAATGTAGAACTCCTCAATACATGGGTATAAATGCAATATTTCCAAGTAATCTAAATAAAAAGTACCTATATCTAAATTTGGAAAAAGTGCATGAGTATAAATGTAGAGCTCCTCAATACATTTCCAATATCGTAAGAATTGTAAAAATTGGAGATTGTGGAAAAAAGTTATGAGCTAGGGAGTCCAAAAGAGAAAATATAACTTTGACCACCAACAAAATTCAATAGAGGCAAAATATGAGAAAATGGCATACACCACTGTGAATTGCTCAGAACCGGCCTTTTGTCTATCTATCATTTGTTTGATTTCAACACTATATGCTTAAGTTATGAATTTTTGAAAAAAAGGGTAAATTTTTCCAGTCGACAGTTTTTTAATTTGTTTTCTAAAAATTTTCTCATTTCAAGAAAAAATAAATAGATACCCAAAAAATATTAGGATGCTTCCAATGAAACCCAGAAAGCATTTTTGAATCCAAAAATAAAAACATGCAATTTGGTAAAAAATAACTTCACATGTAGGGAAAAAAGTTATGAGGCTATTTTGATAGCCATTTTTGCAAGATCTACTCACCTAGAAGATACCCAGATGATATTGTGTGACTTTGAACAAAACCTAGAAATCATT
The DNA here is from genome assembly GCA_007258455.2 of Sequoia sempervirens. Lineage (NCBI taxonomy): Eukaryota > Viridiplantae > Streptophyta > Pinopsida > Cupressales > Cupressaceae > Sequoia > Sequoia sempervirens. The sequence continues at coordinate 73,016 of VDFB02293226.1, read as the reverse complement.
TTTCTCAAAAATACACCAAGAAAATGATATTGGTCATTCTAGACTCAACTGTGAGGTCCTTTTCACCCCAATGAGCACCCTGCAAAAGTTCAATCTCGAATCACCCTCAAATATAAGTATTTTTGCAAAAATAAAGCTCTAATACCATGTTAGAGTCACTCAAGGGCTCAAGCCTTGACGATTATCTTCAAAAACAAAAAAAACCTTCCACAAGAGGGAAAAGTAAGAACATGAAATTACAACAATGGATACACAATATGGCCAATATGCATTACTCAAGATTGCAATGACATATTGGACTTACACAACTGAAAATTATCTTAGCTGAGTTGCTTGGATATAATGTACATATGAAGCCTTTTTTATATAGGTAAGGGTGATGATGTAGCAACACTAACTGGTTGTGTCATAATTAAATGGCATGAGCCAATATTAAATAACCTAGGACACAAGCATTAAATAAAAGAAAACTAGATAAGATAAGCAACAACTAATGCTTAACTAGAAAGATTCCTGCCTAATTAATGATAACTAGAAAGATACCCTCCTAGGACCTAAGTGGACTTAATAAATGTAAATAGGACCTAGAAAATACTAGATAGAAAAAATACCTATTTACACCAACAAAAACTCCTCTCCAAAAAGGAGATGAAAGCATGTAAAAAAAATGAAGACCCCCTGGGGACAACTTCCTTCAACCCAAGCATCAATCACAACTAGAGGTAACAAGGTGATACTAAAGGTTTTGTGAAGATGTCTTCAACTTACTCCTCTATAGGCATGTATTCCAAGGTGATAAAACCATCTTGAAACAACTATTGAATGAAGTGCATGTGGATTTCTATGTGCTTAGTATGTTGATGCTCCACTAAGAAATATTAATTTCACTCTAATTGTTACACCAAAGAATAGTGGTACTATCAAGAGGAAAATTGAACTCAATCAATGATTAATGAAGCCACAAAACCTCTTGGTTGGCCAAAAAATATACATGATACTAAACCTCCATAGATGATAATGCAATAACAAATTACTTCTTGCAAGACTATATAATGGGGCTAAAACCAAGCAATAAAAACAAAGCTAGAAGTGTACTTCCTATTATTGACATTACCAACCCAATTTGAGTCAATGAAGCCAACTATCCAAGAACCTCCTGATGTATAATGAATACCATTAAGTAAGGTGCCCTAAATATATATCAAAATACATTTGAAAGCTTTTCAATGACTCTCATGTGAATCATGAGAGAATAAATAGACAAGACCAACTAAAAAATAAATATCACAATGTGAATGTGTCAAGTACAAGAGAGTTCCAACCAAATGCCTATATAATGTTTAACATCTACTGAAGGAGTAGTATAAGTGGAAAAAAATTAAAAAAATGACTAAAATGGTGTAGGGAAGGCTTACAATCAATCATTCCAAATGACTAAAGCATGTCAACAACATGCTTTTGTCAAAAAATGGAAATCCCATTAAAAGGTTGAATAACCTAAAAACCAAGAAAGTAGAGTGAAAGGTTGAGATTGATCATCTCAAACCACTCCATCAAAGCTTATTGAACACTCTAGATCAAGAGGTATGAACCAACTTTAAGAATCAAATCATCCACATATAGCACAAGGATCAAAATATCACCCTCATGGTATTGAATGTACACTATGGGATCAAGATGACATTGTGTGAAGCCAAAACAAAGAAAAAAGGTGTCCATCTTCTCATACCAAGCTTGAGGAGCCTATTTGAGACCATATAATGAACAACAAAGATTGAAAACTAGTGAAGAGACTTGAGAAAAACTATGTGGTTGCTCCATATAAATCTCCTCATAAAGATCACTGTGAAGGAAAGCACTCTTCACATCCATCTAGTATATTGTCCATCAATGAGAAGTTGAATGGAAAATACAAAAAAAATACAATTCATCTTGGAAACATGGGAAAGGTCTTAGAATAGTCAAATCCTTCGACCTATGAGAACCCCTTCGTAATAAGATGGGACTTGAAATTATTAATGGAACCATTTGTAGCATATTTAGTACATGACACCTACTTGCACCAAACCAAATTTCTCCCCTTAGGAAGAGGAATGAGATCCCAAGTTTTATTCTTCATCAATGAAGAATATGCATATGTTGTGTAGCACTATGCCACTCAAGAATATCATCTATATTTAAAAAAAAATTAGGAGCATCCAAAATGATATTTCATAAAAGACTAACACCTGATGACTGTGCATGAGTATGATGGGATTTTGTAGGACCACCTACTAAATATCTAACTACATCAATAGTATTGTGGGCTCACTTGGGTAATGGTGAAATATCTAGAGGGTAGGGGAGATCTAGAGAATCATCCTTGTCCTCAAGAGATAATAAGTACTTAAAAGATGAAGAGAGAGTAGTGGGTAGTGAGGGAGAATCTAGTGATGAAGAATCCATTTGAGGAAAGTGCTCATCAAATTGGGCATCAAGCCTAAATAAGATACCTCTAGAATCCAAATCAAACAAACTATATGCCTTAACATCCTCATAGTAGCCAAAAAATATAAGTGGTTGGCTTTTCCTCTCCATGGCTTTCCGTTGAGCTTCAGGAATGAATGCCAAAGGCTCACTACCAAAGATTTTGAATGAAGATACATTAGGCTTTACATGAGACTAAGCCTTGTCATGAGTCATATGTTGGAATTCCTTATGAGGCATACAATTACGAATATAATTGGCACAATTAATTGCTTCAACCCAAAAAGAAGAATCCATATCTCATGATTGAATCATATAGTTGGCTATCTTTCATAAATTTTTGTTCTTTCACTCAAAAAACTATTCTACTAAGAGGTGTATGGATGTAAGCTAATGTTATAAACCATGCTTGGTACTTAATTCCTTGAAAGCCTAATTGGCATATTCCCCCCATTTTCTATGCATATTTACTTGATAGAAAGACTATATTGCTTTTCCAAAAATACCTTAAATATCTTGAAAGAATCAAAGAAACCAATCTTGTACTTAAGAATGTAACCCATATACATCTAGAGACATCATCAATAAATGTGAGCACATATTTAGCCCCTAAAACTGAAGAAGTAAAAAGTGACATGTGGTCACTATGTACCAACTCTAAGGGTGCCTTAACATGTATAACTCTACCCATAATAAAATAATCCTAGTGATCTTTACCAAGGGCACAACCTTGATAAACACCATTTATACATTAAATATTGGCGAGACCTGACACCAATGCTTATATACTCATTTGTTGTAGATATTTGCAATTGGCATGATTAAAATGTTCATGCTAAAGGTTACTCACAGTGTGTGCATGTGCTATAAAAGATGAATCTAAACTAGCTAAAATATTGAGACCATCAAATCAATATAAATGAGAGGAAGAATCAGCACTCCTAGTAGCCACAATAATATCAAGATCATGAAGATCACAAATAAATCCATCATGTAGGGAAAAATCATCTATCCTACTAGTGCTAGATTAGAAAATCTGATACGCTGGAATAAGGTTGGTGGATATATCAAGAAGAACAAGAACATCTTAAAGAAAACCACCTTCAAGTGGAACAATACATGTGTTAGAACATAATTTTATGAGGGGTCATACTAATATAGGGTTATTAAACCTTTATATTATATGCTTTATTAAGAATATCCCATTTGAAATATTATAGTCTAATAATTATTAGATTATTAATTAGTTATGAATGGTTATTTTGAATAGGTGTGATTGATACCCCTTAGGATATTATGCCACCCTTTCTCCTATATTGTTGAGAATTTGGAGATTATATTGCTATGCTCATGATGCATTATTGGCCATGTGGAAGTATGTAGAGGAGTGTCTCTAGGTTTGATCTATATTATAATAGACCATTTTTGTAAGTGTTTTGATGAAATGATGCTTTATGGGATCTTTTACTTTAAAATATGTTCCCCATGTATATCTTGTGTAATGTATAAAATCTATGCTTGTATATTTCTCATTTAATTTAATTATATTTTATTTATAATGATTAGTATCCTAAGATCATAATTTCTAACATGGTATTAGAGCCAGTTAGGTTGTGCTAATCATTTACAATGTGTAAATATAGTTTAATTACTTATTTTCTTAAGTTACATGTATCATCATGTGTGGACATTAACAATAATTTTTTTTTAAAGATTTGTGAAAGGTGTAGATTCATTCAAGAAAGCTTAGAATGAATTTTTTACCTTCTTAGATAGTTATATGGAATTTAAGTATTATTCATTTCAACCAGATTGGATTTTATTGCATATATTTTTAACTGAATATACACAATCTAGTAATATATGGTGCTTATTTTCCAGTATTATATTTCATAATCTAACCATAATTTTGATATAACATGAGAAAAGATGAGAATTAGATCATTTGTGTTTGATTTCTCCCAAGGGATGATTTTTTAGTGTTATAGGCTATAATTATAATTCTTCAAACAACATAGAAAATATGTGCAAGTCTTAAAGCTTTTAAATATACACATAAGTTTGTTGTTTTTTCTTGTTTACCTTTTCATCTAGAGGTAAAGTATGGGCCATTTATTCTTTATTCTAATCTTTGCAATATCAAATTGTGAAGCAATATATAATTTTACCACACATCTTTGTACTATTGACCAACTAAAAAAGAATAGTACTTTCCAACCATCTAATTATTAGATGATGTAAAGATCCAATAGCTTAGAAATTTTCAAATCCAAAAAGTAATATAAAATATCTATTTATATCTTTAGTAATTCATAATAAATTTTGAACCCACAACCGATCAATTGTTTGAAAAACTTTGATCCACCAATGTTTCCATATGCCTATATTTTAAAAAATTATTCTAATTAATATAATACATATTTTAGTATATTATATAAATTATTTTTTATAATTATGAAAAGAATACTATATATAAAAAATTCAAACCATTGAAATTTTACCAAGTAAAAAATAGATATGAATCATATATGCACTAGATATATTATTAATTTTAAAATCCCTACAAAATAACCACATGATATTATGAATTTTTTAAATGCCATGCATTGGATACTATATTTGGAGTTATACTCTCTTTAATAGGTTGAGTCCTCCATAGAATTCAAAGAACATGTATATTTTTTTTGAAAGGGTCAAGTGCTAAATACAAGACTATATCCATACTTGATGTTAAATTTTTTTAGCAATTCACCATCTAGAAATTTCATGACTTTGTGAGTACTTTGGTACATTGATTCATCTTTCTCATTGTATGGATCTTAGGTGCCATGTATTCCACTCAAATCACCTCTAAATGGACTCTTTCCTTCACAATTATAACAACCTTCAATTGTTTTTTGAAGATTCACCTCAATTTGAAGGAATTTATAATTTTTTAGTTTTCACCTCAATGTTGTCTTTCTAAATTCATATGAAGTAAAAGTGTTATCATGGATTCAATCATTTATATTTTTTTTTGCTACAAATATATATGTTTGTCTATGGATCTCAATGACTATGCATTTTTTGGGATAGATTTGACATATGTCTCTTATCTTAATTTTTTTTCTCAACATTGTTATATTTTTTACTATTGATAGTTTCCTTAATCTATATGTAGATTATGGTATTGATGTCAATAAAATGGGGTATAATATTTGATAATGGTAGAGTATCATTTATGAACTTGAAATTATTGTAGCATCATAAATTGTCACTCTTGACAATTTTACACTAGATTTCGCTCCCTCCTATGTGCTTGGATCTAATTATGCTCTTAAATTTCCCATTTTATGATCATCTTTAGAAAGTCAAAATTAATTTGGGTTCTTATTTAATATCTATTTAAAAACATAAAAATCCACAAAATAGGTATAAAATAGGGTGCTAACACCCATGTACAACCTATTTTGGTCCAAATTTCATATATTATTGTCAGTATTTTAATATTTATAATTTTAAATTCATTTATCAACTTTTGATAATTAATTTTGTGAAAAAGAAAATTAATGCATATAAATAAAGTCTTTTTCACCATTTTAAATCCTAATGAAATCCCAATGAAATGACTAAGCAATTGAATATACTAAAAAAGAATTCAACAGTAGAATAAGTAGAGTTTACAACATTTACTATTAGTCAAGATTCATATTTACAATATATCAAGTTTTCATGTGAGTTTGTTCATGTTTTATGTTCATTTTTTTGTGAGTACTAACATTTGTAGGACCTTCAATCAAGAAATTGATTCTCCTTGTATAAGATGAGTACAATGACTTCGTTCCATCAAGGAAAATAATTATGAGTGAGAAGTTGCAACACATGCCAATTTATCATTCCTTTTATTGAATTTTTCCTTTGCTTGACTAGGGGTAAGCACTTTTTACATCATCATAGCCATTATGGAGGTGGAAATGTCAAAATGGTGTTTAACTTATGCAAGCCCCTATACTTCACAACCCATTCTCTCCTCTCTTATGTGTAGGTGATAGATTTGAAGTGGATTTGGGAAATGATTAAGACCTAATTGCAAGATAAAGCATTCAAGCCTCTTATGTCAACAAATCAGGGCAATTGTAATTAATCATCAACAAACAAAGTTATGAAGTTGATTCCAAAACGAAAGAACCTATATGTTAAAGTAATCATATACTACCTAATAATTAATTAATAAAGTTAATTAATTATTAGTCTAATTTATTCTCATACACTTAAGTTAAACTTAGGAGTGCTTTTATGATTTTATTAGTTGATCTATTAGTAGGTCATTTTGTCTCATTGCATGAGATGTTGACACTTATCATGATCTAATCCCTTTCTCATTTAGGTTTTTTCTCTTATAAGAACTCAACCCTCATTGTATTATAATTCTTTCTCTCTTGAATTTAGTATATTTTTCTTGTTGAGAATATTGCATATTGTTTGCATCTCTCTTACATGGAAGGTGTCTTTGTTCTTTGTTTGATCCTGTGGCTCATTTTTTTTTTCATAATTCTAACATGGTTTCAACATGGATTCAACAAACCCTTCTTGATTTAGGAGGGTTTTCTTCAACAAGTATTACAAGGCTTCAAATCTGAATTCTCCATTGTTTTGTTTTATAATTTTTAGAGGTGGCCATTTTTTAGGTGCATTTTGACACAAAAAGGACCCCACCGTTGGATTTAGAGCTGTTAAAAATGTTAGTTTTTCCTTTTTTTTGGCTTGATTTAGACTCCTAAGGTTAGATCTACAAGGGTTTGAAGTAGTTGTTTTTTTGTGATATTCATAGGGTAGCTACAATTTTGGAGCATTTTCAACCAAAAATAACCCCATGGTTGCATTTAGGAGGCTGCTTCAATGAATTTTGATATAATTTTTTCCCTATTTCATCATCAAGATCTTTTGAGACAAAAATTTTTTTCCCTAGGGGTTGCATGACCTCTGTACAACTTTGTTGGCATGAAAATCAATACAAAAATATGAAAAAGTGTGGTCCACCCCAATGTTACCTGTAGAGTGGCACCCTTGTAGTGCCCACCTACCACTATGACGACTGCTAGTAGTAGCACTTATAGCTAGTGACAATGGCTTGCCATTAACCGCCAGTAGTTGGCACTAGCCACTAGGCATTAACCACCATGTTAGTCGCTAGCTATTTTTTTTTATTTATTTTTAAATAAAAACCCGTACTTGCCACCTAGCATCGTATGGCTAATGAGTGCCCAACCCTTGGGGGATTTTTTTAAAAAAAATAAAAATAAGAAGAATTGGGAAAATGACAATGACTTTTTTAGTTGAGGATTCAAATTGGATAAGCAAGATATCGATCAAAATCTAGTTCTAAGCACTATCTAATGGTGTTGGTATATTGCTTAGATTTTTCAACTCATGCATTCTACAACCTATCAAAGTCCTGGATGTGTTGTTTTTAGTCTTGAGATCCTATCTTTTGACTTGTTTCTCCATTTTTTGTGATTCTAGCAATTTTAGGACAATATTTTAGAGCTCTTCACATCCATCAATGCCATTTTTTTAGATTTCTCGCCAAGTACATTTTATCTAGTATTTGGTATTTTCACACTCTAGTGAATTACTTAGATGTTTTAGATCCTAGAAACCTTTCGTTTGTGTGGGATGACTTGTTTTAGGCCATTCTATATGTATTTCCATCTTTCTTTCTTGTTTGGACATTTTAATCATGTTTTATAAGCATATTCTTTTTTATAGATGCACTGAGATAAAGTATCATTTTGGTGTATAATTTTTGGGGATTTTTCACATCATGTTGTGCCTTTTGTACTCACATTACGATATAAAGTGCTATGGGGGGTAGTGTACGCATTTTTTTTTACCTCACACCTTTTTCAACTGAGTGTCCCTTCCACAAGAGCAATGAATCATGTTGATTCTTTATGCATGTGTGTGTGCCTTTTGTTTGCATACCCTTTATATTTTTTGGTAGTTTTAGTTGCATGTCCAAATGTTCTACTACATGCACTTCTTGGTTTCACATAGTTTAGTGTACTTGTCACGGTTCTCCCTTGTTAGCATTATGAGGGGGTTTCTACTGTTAGTGTTAACTCTTCCTTGATTTCACATTGGAGTGAGCTATGTATCTAGTATTTATTCCTATGTACTAGGTGCACATAGTGTACATCAGTGGTTGGTTACCAATGCATTTCAATGAGATGGAGAATTTACCATATGGACACTTGGATTCTTGTTTTTGGGAGGCAACCTTCTATCTTCAATTGATTAGTGTTCTTTAGACTTTTGGTACCTATGCCATCTATATCTTCGAGTTCCATATTTTTTGCCTTTTTTCCATCTAATTTGAGTAGTGTTATTGGGGGCACTCATGTAGATTCTTATCTTCTTGATCCTAATCATCATATATTTCATAGGAGGTTCTTCATTTCAATAGTCATCATTTGACAATTGTCTATAGCTTCTTTGTGCTTCAATGATGTTCTCCATGTTCCTATTCTTTTGTGACATTATTTTGGAGGCTTTTCAGTCCTTCATTCATCTTTCTCTCTTTTGGAGATGAGTTTTCTACCATAGGGATTTTTTTCTTTTCTCCAACTTTGAGATATCTTTTGTTTGTACATGGGTAACTCACCAGGCCTTGTTTGTTGGGACCCATTTTTTATTCTCTTTTTAAGTTTCTTAGCTACTCTCTAAGTTCATATTAAGGGGGGTGTTAGAGTAATCATATACTAGTAGCTAATACTTAATTAATCTTTAATTAATTATTATTCTAATTTATTTGCATACACTTAAGCTAAACTTAACAGTGCTTTTATTCTTTTATTAGTTGAGTCATTATTAGGTCATTCTATCTCATTTCATGTGATGTTGACACTTGTCATGGTCTAATCCCTTTCTCAATGAGATTTTTGCTCTTATAAGCACTCAAACCTGATTGTATTATCACTCTTTCTCTCTTGAATTTAGTAGCTTTTTCTTGTTGAGAATATTGCATATTATTGTTTGCAACTCTCTTGCATAGAAGGTATCTTTTTTTGTTGTTTGATCATGTGGCTCATATTTTTTTTCAATTCTAACACCATAGACTTCGATTGTCTAAAATATAGTTTTTGGTTCCTAGTCTAGTGTCCCGACATCTCTATCTAGCCAATTTGAGTCCAAATTCATATGCTATGGGCTCCTTTGTCTCTACAATGTTGTTTTGTAATTTATTGTTGTGTTTCAATTCTATATTTTGTTGTAATTGCATCAGTTTATTGTGGCTTTATAGTTGACCTAAACATACATTTGCATCATCAAATCAAATTATTCCTTACTCAACATCAAATCTCAATGTCCCTCAATGAAAGAACCAAAACCTTGATCCACTATTTTGGCTCTTCCATTGAGGTTAGTAGACAAGTGGGTGTTTTTTCTTATCATTTTTGGTTCCTTCCTAATCTAATGTAGGAGAAAGTGTTATTTAAGCCCTAGATCCCTTTTTCCCAAATCATATTTTTTGAACCTAATGCTTGTTACATTTTAAAAACCTTATATAATCTTAATTTTGCATGCTATCATCTTGTAATGTATCACTAGGTAAATATTAGTAGAGAATCCATAGAACTAATATGAGATGTAGTATCTACATAACTAACATGAAATGTAAAATATTGATCTTCACATGGTATATCATCATGTATAAAACACAATATCACATATATACCATTATTTTAAAATTTATCTCAAGGTGACCTATGCATTATCAAAATAGCATTAATCTAGAGTATTAGGCATATGGATATCATGACATGCAAGACGAATATCATCATATGGTGCTACAACATCATTTATATAGGTTAAGAAGGTGTGACTTCATTATGTATATAGGTTAAAATGCATAAATAATATAATGTGAAGCCTCATTGGGTGCATACTCCTTAAGGTGGTTATATGATCATAGTGGGCCAAACAATACCCTTGAGTGACAATGTAAATGTTAAAGTAGACCTACATAATTTCACATGAAATAATAAATGAGCTATCTACATAATTTGAAGAAAAGTTAGTAATAAAAGTTATAGGAAATTAAATGTAATTTTTGGATTGTTATTTTCTTAATGTTAATTTAATTTGGTGAAAATTGAATATTTCAAGTAGGCACTACTAATTTTTAAAAATAAAATAAAAAAGGTATCATTTCAATGAGCCTAATTATGAGAATACACACACACACACACACACACACACACACTTTAGATATATGTATAAGACACATGCACACACATGAGTGGATCAAGTGATGCATATTTTTATTATTCTTTTAATAAATAAATACTTATTTATTATTTTGTTACCGTAAATTTTAAAAAAATATTAAAAAATTCAACCAACCTAAGTTGGTAAAAAAAATGACTCATTTTCTTTTTAAAACTTGTAATCAATGAATTCTATAGTGTGATCATATTTGATATTTGAAAATGAATAAATTTGAAGTTATGGATACTTCTCATTATTAGAAAATTATTATTAGATATCTATTTAAATTATAATGGTATATATTGAATTTTTTTGAGATTTTCTTTTTTTCATTCTATCAATTTTTAATTAAAAAAGTCTATTAGCATCAAGGGTGAAGTCAAGGAAAATCTATGAAGACCTACTAGCTTCTGATTTGCATTGAAAAGGGTGAGCTTGGGACTCCCAAGCCTAATTTCAATATTATCCTAAGGCAGTTTTTGAGGATTAATTTGAATAGGAGAACATATTTAATTATTCAAGATCTATTTTTAAAATTAGATATCTATTTTGAAGTGAAACTATTGATGCCAAAAATTGGCAAGGTAACAACCTTTAGGGGAAACTCAGTCAATGGGGGACCAATTGCACTAAACTGAGTAACCTCTGGGTTTTAAAGAAGTTGGCTTCTTTTGTAATTGGGGGTTTGGAAAGGGAAAAGGAAACAAATATATATATAAAAAAATATAACTAAGGTGACGCACCAAGATCTATCTTTTGGATACGATTTAAGGGCCCGCTCAACAATTTTCTATGTCCTAGAATGACAAAAATCAAAGATTGAAGCCTAAACAATTCATTCAATGACATAAAATAATTTTCGTACACATTTACTGAAAAGAGGAGTCATAGACATGATCTAAACCAACAAACTTGCATTAAAATTATAGAAGTTCTACAAATCAACCATTCAAGACAATAATGACATAGTATAAAGTTTATCGAATAGCTTTAAGAAAATAGAAAGGTCAAACAATGGCACAGTTTGTGAGTTCTTTTGCAATAATCTAAAAAATAGTAAAAGGCCTAGTCTTTCTAAAAAAATTGTATCTTTTGGAGCTCATTTTTTGAAGCAAGAAGCAGTATATATAGTCAACATTCTCACTTCCTAGCGATCAGTAACTGAAAATATTTTGTATCTTGAGCAATGATGTAGCAACAATGATTCCCCTTAGTCGTTGTAACAAAAAAGATTCGGGCCATGGAATATGGTCACTCCCTAGCCATATGCATCCCCTGCGAATGATGGTAGTGGTCCCAGAAAAGTCTCATGCAGACAAGTGTCACCTCCTAGTGGAGGTAGTTAGAACATGTGACAACATATCTCAGCTTGTAATTCACTCCATCCTTCCTTTTGGTAGAAAACCGACCAAAGAGACGTGTGGTGGAATTTCATAGCATGTAATTTGTTCCTCCCTTTCTCTGCTACATGCCTACACTAGAAAGACATGTGGAAGTGTTCCTTTGTATTGGTGCCAACTATGGGGTCCACCAAAGTGTATGTGGGTGAAGGCTATGTGACATGCAAACGAGGCCCGACTCAAAAGTGAACAGAAGTAGCCTTCAATTTTGTGTGGTGATGACATGTGGAAGCATGGCAGGGGCCAATTGAAAAGAAAAAGGAAGAATCCCTTCAAAGAGTGCTGAGCGTACGGGTGGGAAAAACTGGTGGTCTTCATAAAAAATGTGTCAGTCTGATGTTCAAAAAATTGAGGCACAGGCCGGTACTTAGCAAAATAAAATAAAACACCCAAAGGGAGCTTGATGAATTTCACATTCACAAATTTTGGTGACTACCAAGGGCATTTCACTTGTAGAATGAGGAACCCAAAATTTTCTCTAGGCTGTAGAATAGAGCCCCAATCCATTAGGCGATGACGTCAGAGCTTAGAAAGAGTGGCTTGCAGAGGAAACCAATTAGCCTCAGATGGTCTCGATATGTCGCACATATTCTCTTGTGCTCCAATTAGATCAAGCATTTCTTTATAAGATAACTTCATAAGTAAACATGCCCCAAACTCAAATTGGAAGAGTAGTTATGCAATTAGATGAATGATACCTTCAATATCTACTACCATAGGGGGTTGGCTGAAGCTCTAGAAAATAGTTGTGTCCTGTTGCTTCTCTTCAATCTTCACTTCCATTTTCTCTACTGAGGCCACTGACTCATCTACAAGGAATGGGGAGGGCAGGCCCATCGTAGTTAGTCGAGAGAAATTTTCCTACATGCTATCCATAGTTTGGCTCAAAGTGGTTGTGCATGCGTTAGCACAAAGGATGGCTGAGTGGCAATGGATGAATTTTTTCACCTTATGGTAGTAACCCTTTGATCCTCAATCCCTGCAGTTGCTAGGTCCTCATCTGAGACCATGTATAGCTTATTTAGCAATCTTCTTGCCTCAGGAACCCTTTCTGTGATAAATTGCAAGAACTACTCAATGGCTTCGTAGACCTCCTGACTTAAGCTTGTTGCCTATGACATGAATTGGAGCGTCGGGTGTACTGTCAAGCAGAAGGCCTCAAAATTTTCCTAGTATGAGACATATAGATGTTGAGCCACTGGAATGAGGTCCAGATTGGTAGCAGGGGCTTTGGGAGCACTCTTTAGAAGGGAAATATTTGCATCTTTTGAGTCAACATCTTGTGTTAGTTCTACCAAGGGACTTGATATAAATCAATTCTTTAGACTAGTTCTCCTTGGCCCAGCTATGGTTTTCTGACATTGTTTCAAGAGAAGACTTCATCTCTTAGAGCTCCTTTTCCATTTTGGCCTATCGACCCTCAAATTTTGCATCCTTATGTTGTATCTTTTTCTCATATTGAGTGCATTGATGTTCAAGCTCTTTCTCTTTTTTCTTTACCCCCTACTCTGCCAGGGTCAATTGGTTTTGACATTCTTGGTTCCTTCACCACAACACTTTGACTAAGGGGGTCAACAAGTTGGGAATTTACAAGTTCCTCCTAGAGTTTGTTTCACTCTACCTCTGTTGCCTGCACTTTCTCTGATAAGCGTTTAATTTTTGCTTCCAGGGATTTCTCCCTCATTTGCAAGAAATCAACCCTTTCCTTAACAAGCTTGATTTCCTCATCTTTATTTTTCAGTTGGTGGCCAGACTTGAGGAAATCAGTTGTCACCACCCGTTGTGTCTCTTCCATGAGATCTACCTTGTCTTGTGGCTAGGCTGCTCTTAGATCAAGTCCCATGGCATACATTTTCTAATCATCTAACAACATTTCCCCTTGTGGTTTGACAACATTTGAGTACATGGTTGTGAAGTTTAGCATTTGTTGAGCTTCATTGTAAATTGTATACACCTTTGGCTCCATTGGCTTTTTCTCATCCTTAGCATTTTTCTTCTACATTCTGAGAGCTCGTGCTTGTTGTGTAGCATCACCCTGTGCTATGAATTGTCCTAGTGACTGAACTAGCCCACATATGAAAGGTGCATCGAGAGGTAGGGAAAAAGGGAATGCAAGTGTAGCAGGCCCAGGAATTTTCCTCTTCATGAGACTAATAGTCTACAGGAAGAAATTATAAATTTTCCAAAGTTAAATTTGTGAACTAGAGGGAGGGCTCATCAGGTTTTGTGGTGATGGAGTAGTCATTGTAGAGACCATTTGTTGGGAAAAGTGGGTCAGAGTCGAGGTAGTGGCAGCAATAGGAGTACCAATGGTGGTCGAGCTTGTAGAAAGAGAGGCAAGAAGAGATTGGGTAGTGGTGGTTGGTGTAAGGGTTCACAGAGGCATCAAGATAAATGGCCTCACCTAGGTGAACTGGGAGAAACCTCCTGTAGCCATTGTGGTAGAGGTGGAAAAGGAAGGTCCAACACTTGTAGTGAGGGGTGTCGTGGAAATAGTAGAGGATACTAAAGATTGAGAAGTAAGAGAAGAGGAAGCAAACATTACATGTTGACTGGATGACAGCAGTCCATGGCTTATTGCTAGCTCTTCACTTACTTCAAGCTCTTGGCTTGCTATGAGCACTTGGCTTGTGGCGGGTTCTTGTGAACTTTCTCCGATAAATTTTTTTTTGCACTGTTGTTTAGTGGGAAGGGAGTCGACCTCCACAGTCTCTGACTATTGTTGTTGGGACACTATTGTTGTTTTCACAACCCAGGTGAGTGTTTGTGAGGCTCTCAATATGTTCATTCACACATTTGAAGCAACATAGGTAGGCTTCTCTATTTCTTTTCTCTTTAGCTGAGTGAAGGTCATCGATGTTTCTACTTCTTCCTCCGTAGGTGTTTTGCACTCCTCATCTGAGTCATCACCCTTGCCATTGCTTGGTCGGAATCTAGATTCCCATCATCCCATAGCTTTTTGGGAATCTAGATTCCCATCATCCCATAGCTTTTCAAATTGGTCATCCAACTTCACACTTCCATATAGAGCATCTAGTTGCTTGGTCTCTTAGCGATACACCTAGAAATCTCTAATTATTTCCATGCTCCATTCTTCTTCTTTTGATAACTTGTTGTACAGGGTGGCTCCCATTTTGTGCTTCTCATCGTACTTCGCTACAATGAAGTAGAAAATATGCCATGGATACCTATTGTCATCTATAGGAATGTGAATTAGGTCAACCAATAATTCATCCTAATCCTCCGATGGGTTGCACCTTTTGTCCTAGTAAGGCTAAGGGTTGTGCATTACCCTGATATGCTCATTTGGTATGTCATTGAAAGGGTTGTAATTCCATTTTTCATAGATCATTACCAATCCTAGATGATCCAACTTATCCTGCAACAATAGGTGCGTCTACTTTTTCTTCATGGCCATTGTTTTAAAGCTTATTGGGTAGATGAAAAATCCCTCTGTCTTGGTTTTTCCTCTGAAGAAGGTAACATCAATAACTAATGCCTACCGAAACATTTTGAGGGCTAGCACTTGACTTGTAACACATGCTGCAAGATAGAATGGTTCCCCGATGAAGCCTCGCAACAAAATGAATGTGAAATCCACTCAAAAAAACTAGTTGCATTTGGGAATGAAGTTCTGAATATGCTCTACCTGCTCCTTGGTGAGCTAGTCAATATCATCATCTCCTTTCAAATCTTGCAAAATTTGAGTCAAGAAATAATCTAAAAATGCATAATAATCGTAAGTAGAGAAGAGGAGAGGAGTCCACATAGAAACTGGGTTTCTTTTGCCTTTTTCATAAAAAATAGCCAACTTCACATGCTTATTGAAGAAATTAGGGTTATGATGCAAAAACATATGGGAACGAAAGGAAGGAAACTTGAACTTCTGTTGTGTCTGGTAGTTCTTTATTTTCCTTATCATCCCATCAATGAGGAATTGTGCAAAATCATACCAAAAGAAAGAATGTTTCATGCGAAATTGGAATCCCAGGCCCAACTGAAACTTATGCACATCCTTTTTAGTGTCCCAGCCACAAAAAATTGCCAACATTGAGAAGGCCTCTTGCAAGTCTGTGGGGAAAGCATTGTGCAATGCCAAAAACTTTGGTGGCTTCCCATGATGTGCCTCAATGCTTTTGGTTTCTTTGTTATAAAAGTCCAGAGCTTTTTTCCTTCCTTTCCATATGTTTTCCCCTTTTGTAGGAGTGAATGCCTCTATCTCTTCTTTTCTATAGCTTTGGTCAGGGATGCACAACATATTCCAGATAGCTCTTAGGAAAATATTAACCTTTAGTGTTCGACCCTTGATAGTGTTTGTGTTTGGGTTGAAATGTTTGATGGCCACGTCGACTTGCTATAGGAAATAGTGCACAAACGAGACCATATATTGTGGGAGCTTGTTGAGCCATATCTTCTATGCCAGGCGACTCGGTGTATTTCTTCATCCTTTTGTAGGATGCCTCCCTCAAGGACTTAGGGTTCTTTACAAGAATGGGATCATGAATATTATCCAAGTCATCTTGGATTTAGGCTTGGTTTCTATAGCTTTTGGGCTTGTCTAGGACCCATGTATTTACCCACTTTGGCTTATCTAGTATACCAGGCATAGCGTAAGAAACATCTTCAAATACATAGACATCTGGTGCTACATGCATATCATCAAACAAGCCCTGCGTTGCCTCTCCATGCACCTCTTTTTGTGAACTTTTTGCCATTTTTCCATTTGCTGGAAGCTTCGGCTTAGCTCAAACTCTTTGCAATTTTCCTTAGCTTGACACTGCACTAAAAATTTATTTTTCTCTAAGTAGCATGTTAAAAAAAAATTTACAATACTTAACACTCGCATGCAATACTTGCTATCTTTTCTCGGGATGGTAGACGATAGTTTCCTTTTTGCATTTAATTTGGCATGTACTGCCAACATTTTGGCTTGTGTGAAATGAATTACTTTCCATTTTGGAATGACAAGAATTCATTATTACAATTGGTAATCATGTTGTACAATGAAATTTCCTTGGAACTTGAGCCGGTGATTTGCTAGCGGCTTAGGTGTTTGCATGCATTGGCAATTAATATCCCAAAAGGAATGATTAAGCCAAAGATTCAATCGGTGTTTGAAAAGATATGGGTTATGCTTTGGAATTTGAAAAACACTTGGAGAATGACACCTTGGTATTTGGCCATACAAAATACCACCGGTTATTACCAGAATCTTAAGCTAATTAATTAGCCCTTATTAATCTTGCACACAACAAGCCATACTCAGTAGACACAACTGGGTGGGAAATTCGAGCAAGCCCTGACACAATCTACAAGTGGGTACTCGATTAGAATCACACTTATGGTATGAAAATTACCTCGCATATCCTAAATTTTTCTATAAATAGGCACTTAGGTAGTAGCAAAATCATGCTTAGAAATTGAGTAGAATTGGTAATAGGTAATTGTCTTAGAATTTAGCATTTAGTAGTTGCGTAGAATTTCCATAGGCTACACTTAGATAGTTTGCAGAGATAGTTTTAAGATAGTTGCAGAGTGCTTACCACCATGAACACCCTAATTAGGCTAGTTTCTCATAAATCCCAGATGGCATTCCTAAGCGAGATTTTGATAAGGAACCTTAAGAGGATGACAAAAAATAAGCATTCATTGGCTATCATAGCCATGAAATGGGTTTTTAGGCATGATTGCCTTGAATATGAAGATAAATACTAATTTAACATTGATGTGTGCTCATACTTTGTCACCTCTATGCTTGACATTGAAATTCCCAAGCCACTGGTTCTATGTCTGGTTAAAGAGATTTTTCCAAAGAAATACCTGAATGGCCTCAAAGAGGTATTGGCAAATGTTACATTTAGACTAGGCTTGCCAATGATAGGAGACCTTAGGAGATACATCAAAGAAGACATGGTCGTACCATGGATGCCATTCCTAAGTGGTTTCTTCCTTTTGTTGCAGGATGAGCACCACCAAATGGTAACTCGTGCATGTCACTTCCTCTTCCACATGTACAATGTGGTGCCATTCTATGACATTGACTGGTACACAAAATTCAAGAACCTAGTGTTCCCTCTGCCACTTACCATTGCTCCTGTGGACATTGTTGTTGTTGCTAGTGATGCCCCTGTTAACGAAGAAATTATTGATGTTTTCGTTGATGTGTCTATTGCTACCGCACATGTCATAGACTGAACATTTCTCTATTTGTTATTTTTCTTTAAATACTTATTAACAGTCAGTCTATTTTTTGTATATATGCTTGAAAAGGCTTTACCGTAGCATATATGTGTTCATTTAAATTTTGTATGTGGGTGTTCGATCTTTTCATCTTTTGAGACACAAATTTGCTTTCCCTATCAGACACATAAAAATGGCCTCACCTTGCAAACCATATTTCATACGATGACCATGCTTCTTACTCACATAATTCAATTATTTAATTAGGTCCTAATGTCATAATTATTCCTCCATGATTATTTAAATAAATAAATTGCATTTATTTATTTAGATACGTCACTAATTAGTCCTTATGCCTTCTAATAATTCTCCATTTAACCATTTATCCTTCAATCAAATAAATTTATTTATTTATCCCACTTTCCATCTCACCAAATAAATAATTAAAATGATTATTTATTCTCTTTTGTCTCATTCCCATTTATGAATTAAATCATTATTTAATTCATAAGTCAACATTCCTCCATAAATTAAATAATTTCTATTATGCCAACTACCTATTTTTCTCCACCATTGATTTGATTATCTCCAATTAAATCTCAACCCTTCATTTCAAGGCTTGCCCTAACTTTGACCTAATGTTGCCCTAACCCTAATCATCCTTATCACATTGAATCCTAGCCGTTGATCTTAGGGCTTCACCAACTTTTAATCCTGTCCGTCCATTCACCATTTGGAATTCTTTAAAAGGCCCTCTCTCAAGTCATTTTAGGACACACACAAGTTATTTTCAGTATGCTTGAGAGCTTTTGAGCACTTGAGCAATCACATTACTTCAATATTTTGCTTGGCTTTGTCATAGGTTATAGTTGCACTTCAAATTTGAGGGCAATTATATCATTTTCAGCAAGATGGAGAAGGCCAATGGAGGTCAATCAATGGAGGCTTGAAGACTAGGTGAATTTGTTTCATACTCTCATGTTTCTTGCTTTCATTGTTCTCCATTGTTATTAGGGATTTAATGGTTTTATGCTATTTGCAATCTAACTTGAAAATTTTCTCTAATACACCTACTCTTTGCAATAATGGGTTTGTATTTACTTCTGCTTCAAACCAAAGAATTAATAAAAGACCGGCCAAAAAAAACAAAAGGGAAAGAAAGAAAAAAGCACTATTAACATATTTACATTGGTGGGATGAGCAAGCTTAATTAAATAACTTAAGGTTCAAATTTTGTTGGCCAAAATTCCCAGTGCTTCTAGCTCCATATTTTCTAACTCAAATGCATTATGCTCCTTGCATCGAATTATTTTGAGTGGACCTTCCCAAAGGTTTTCAAACTTCTCAGGTTGACCTGGCTTCACAACCCTCTCATTAAATTTTAGCACTAAGTCCCCACACTTTAGACCTTGGTTAGACTCTTTCTTGTCAAACCACCGTCTAACCAGTTGTTGGTGGTTAGTTATGGATATTAGGGAATTTTCCCTATTTTCTTGTACTTCTAGCAACTCAACCAACCAAACTTCCATGGTGCCATTTTTCTCTACCTTGAGGGATTTTAGCAATTGTAGTGTCAGAATTTCCATGGAGATAAGCACCTCTTTTCCATATCTAGCTCATATGACGAAGTCTTTAGGACTTGATTATGGGTTATGTAGTCTGCCCATAGCACTACTTGAAGGTTTTTATGCCATTCCTTTTGGTGCTCTGACCCAATCCTTTTGAGGAGTCAGACTAGATTCTTGTTTGTTGACTTGGCCAGGCCATTCCCCTATAGGTAGTATTTTGATAATTTTTTCAAGAATATACCATGCGTAAGTGTGAACTAACATACCTTAAAGCCTAGGAAAGCCTTGGTATTGTCTTAAATGATGGTTTTGGGTGGGCCAAATCTCATCACCAGTTCCTCGAGAAAGTCCATTATCTCTACCTCCATTGCATTCTTCAAGGGCACGACTTCAATCCACCTGGTGAAGTAGTTTGTGGCTGTTAAGATCCACTTGTGTTCAACACTGGAAGCAAGATTGATTATCTCAATGAAGTCAAAGCCCCATTGCGCAAATGGCTCATCAACCATTATTAGATTGTGAGGCATCACATAATTATTTATTATTCCTATGAATAACTGGCATTCCTTGCAAGCTTTTACTGAGTAGGAATCATTGAATAGCGTCTGCCAAAAGTATCTTGTGCACATGATTTTGATGGAAATGATCTTAGCAGAGAAGTGCCCACCCACAACACTGCTATGGAAAGTGTCAAGGATTCTTTTTGCTTGCTCTATGGTGATACACCGCAACAACAAGCCGTTGAAGTTCTTTTTGAAAAGGACCCCCTTGATGAGTGCATATCCATTGTTCTACAGCCGATACAATCTTCTCTTCTAAGAAGGAAGGCCTTGAGGATATTTTCCCATGTGCATAAATCTCACTCTATCCACCGGCCAACAAATTTTAGACTCTAACTTGTTTGTTAGAACTAGCTCCAGTTGCTCTTCCTCAACGACCATTTCTTCAACATGTGAAGGATTTTTGCATAGTCCTCTTCCTTGAACGGTCTTTGTAGGCTTGACTTCAATGTTGTACTCAAGGATCTTGGTAATCCAATTGGACCTTTTCTCTTGGATTTATCCTTCCATGATGTATTTGCACACATTGGAATGCGTAACATAAAAAATCACCTTATTACAAGGCCTCTTTGGCTTATTTTGTCCATTTGAATTTTTTATCCTTTTTCAGCATCAGGGTGATTGGCCTAATTATTCTTACAAAATCATAAATAAATTTTCTAACAAAATTTACGTTTCCCAAGAAGGATTGGATGCCTTGTTGACTAGAAGGGGAGCTCTTTGATTGCTTTCACTCACTCAGGATCAATTGAAATTCCTTCTTTGGACACTATGTGTCCCAATAGCTTGCCTTGTGGTACTTTGAAGACACATTTTTTTGGGTTCAGGGATACCCCGAACTCTTGGCATTTTTTGAAAACCAACTCAAGGTGGTTGAAATGATCATCCTTGGACTTGGAGAACATAGTAAGATCATCCAGATAGATTAGGATAATCTTATTGATTTGCTTGCTGAAAGAAATATTCGTTGCATGTTGGAAGGTGGCTCCTACATTTGAAAGGTCAAAAGGCATCTTAGCATATGCGAACATTCCCCACTTAGTAGTGAATGTCATTTTATGTTGGTCCTCCTCTTTGACCTGAATCTGGTTGTAACTAAAGAAACCATCTAGCAGGGAAAACATCTTTGATCATGCTACTGTCTGCAGGATTGACTCCATAGAAGGTAGCAGGTAGTGATCTTTTAGGGATGCTTTGTTTAGGTTCTGAAAGTCCACACATAGGTGGATATCTCTATTCTTCTTTTAGACCAGGACCAGGTTGGATACCCATGTGCTACACTTGATTGAGAAGATAATCCATGACTAGATTAGCTTTGTTAGCTCTTGCACCATTAGCACTTCAATCTTGGGATTTGCTAGCCTTTATTTTTGGTGGACTAGTTTTGCACCTTCCACCAGCTCTACTGTGTGTTGGATGATAGCAGGATCATATCCCTTGAGGTCATCATATGACCAAGTCACCACTCCATAATTTTCATAGAAGTCGATGAGCCTTTCTTTATCATGGTGTGGGACATCTTTCCTAACTTTGAGTTTTCTCCCATCTCCAACCTAAAGGTCCACATAGTCACTTTTTTCTACTACAAAATTCCTCTTGTTGTTCCTTGCATCATCATAGTTGAATAGGTTTTTGAGAGTGACCAATCCTTTTAGAAGCTTGTTGTACTTCAATTGGATGATTTGGCTATCATAGGCCTCGACGATCTTCGATTGGAGTTGGTTGGAAAATTCTCCTGACTATTGGATGAATGAGGCAATGTGTTCATCACTATCGAACACTTGCCAACTTTGATCATTGTCTAGAATTGTTGGTTGGACTATCACTCGTACAAAGTGCTTGTTGTAAATGAGGTTAGAGGTAGGGTCAAACTAGGATCTAATTACTGCCATGTGGTCTACATCACAATTTTGTTCTCTGGGCACCATTTGGATGTTGAAGGCTTTAAAATCTTCAATTAGGTCCTCAGACTTGATTGACTACTAGTTCAGAATCTCCAAACACCATTACTTGCTTGATACCCATTCACTCTACAAGGCTTAAACCTTGCACTAGTCCTTTGTATTCAGCTTCATTGTTCAAACAAGCAAACTGGAAGCGAAAAGACCTCAATGTCTTTTTTGTGTGTGGGGATATCAAACATTCCAAGCTCCTGCACCTACTTTTCATCTTGCTCCATCAAAGTGCAGTGTCCATAGCTTTGAAGCTTGATCACTTTTAGGTTCTTTGATGACCTTCGAGAGTAATTGATCTTCATCATAGATGACATAGGTTCCCAACCTAGTAGCATGATAGTTTCTAAAAATATCAATGTCTATATGTTCTATCAAGAGAGCATCTTCCTGATACATCCAATCTCTGGTCATTTTTTCATCTTCTAGCAACTCAGTGCAATGCATTTCTTGCTTGGTGATAGAGGTATGAGTGGCCTTAAATTTGATCATGGCTTCATCAGCCACATGTTCTAAATGCAGAGGTTCAAAGACTATCTTTATTTTTGCACTACACTTGGTTCTAAGGATCATATGTGAGCAGTCTATAGAAAGGTATCCACCTACCTTTGGAGTGGATTCTCAAGATAAACTAAGGTTGAACACAGGGGGAACATCTATGATCATAGTATTTTGTGGCATTGTGATACTAGGGAAGGAAAATAGGTTCAAGGGAAGGTCCTTGATGAGACTGATAGGTTCAACCTTGTTTCCATCAAGCTACATAACCCCTCTTTTTAAAGGTTCATAACTGATCCCTAAAGCTTCAACTATTAGTTTTGGCATAATTGTGGTGCTAGCATTAGAGTCGATCATGGAATTGTGAAACATCTTATTCCCCAATATGAGAGTTAAGAAAAAGGTTTAAGCTATGACTTATCTTTAACCTCGAAAGAGGCTACCTCCATTCCATTTTTGAGAACTTTAGTATGAGGTGATGGATTGATGACCTTTCCCTTGAGCAACTGCTTCATTGGCTTTGTGCTCACGTCCTCTTGGAGGGCCTTCTTCAAAAATGTCTTTTTCTCCCTGATAGCTAATATATCTCAAAGAGACACATTAGCGGATGATTTTTTCAATTGTTCCACCACATTGAAGGGTGGCAGATTTGGAAAATTTTTCTCCCTAGCTCTAGTTATGACAATTTATTTCTGTAGCAGACATTGTTGTATCACTGCGAAGATTTTGGGTGTTTGGTGAAAATCACTTTTTAGCTATAGACTGGCTAGTTCTAAGATGACTAGTTCACCTATGAATCTCCTATTCGAGCGAGTGTTGTAATCAGACTGCAATTGTGGTATTTTTGATACGGATGCATCGTTGGAAAACACAACCTCTTCTTCTTCCATCCATGAGAAGAGTGTGTGATCAGGAGTGATGTCTATTTCTTGCTCTAGGGACATCCCTTGCATTTGCATGGTAAGCGGTACATTTTCCATTAGGGAGAGGCATATGCATAACCTCTGTGGTTTGAAGTCTCACCTTGGTTGTGTTGCTCTACTACCTTTTGTTGTAGATTACCGTATGGGCAATTCCAGGGCATATGTGCATCGCCACAAGGGAAGCACCAAGGGTTGATTCCATCCACCAAATTGTTTTTCCCCATTGTTAGTTGTCAGCTTTAGCTCGGGTTAGTGCTCTATAATGGAGAAGGCACACATACTATTTGATTAGTCGTCTGTGTCTATAGATTTGTGCAAGCATCTCCTTGAAATTGGCTCTGTTTGTAAGAATAATTTTTGCCTTGATAACTTTGGTAGTTCGGCCTTGGAGGGGCAACCTGATTCTACTTGATGACCATTATTTAATTGGTGATGGTCCACAACATTTCTTTGTACTCACTTTTTTCCTCTTTGGAAGATTCAGATGTAGAAGCAACATTTTGTGGCACATTCAGATCTGTATACATTGATTGAGGAGGAGTCAATGCACTAGTAGATGGCATCTCCTAAGCAAGAGCTAATATTTCTAGAAACATGGGCATGATGGGTCGGGGTGGAAACTTCCCGACATCTATCAAGTTGTTCTTCGCCTTGACAGTGATGTTGTATGCATCTAGCAGAGTAGTTCCACCAAAGGACTGGATCATTATCAAGATGTCGGTGTTGATAGATTTCAAGTAGAACATGAATGCCAACTCAGCTGTCGAGCAAATAACAATCTATATTCTCTACCAAGTTATATGGAACTAGGCTTTGTAATTAGTCATGGCTTCATATGGGGCCCACTTTATGATTGATAGTTGGTGTTATAGTGAGGACCAATCTCCATCATTCAAAAATATTTCATAGAAAGGATCTTCGAGCTAATTTGAGGTCTTGATAGTACCAATCCAACACCCTACCTCTGAAAGAAGCTACAAGCAAACTTAGCGCTATATTTTGTGTGGTAATTACATGCACCAAACATACATCTGCCACATCTTGCAAATGTTTGGTGGGTGTCCTTGATCCATCTCCAATAAATTTAGGTATAGCTTTTAAAGTAGACACAGGAATAGGGTCCCAAACTATAGGTGCTATTAGTGCTATGAGGGGACTTCTAGTGTCCCATGCCACATAATTTCTATTAACATCTGGCAACATGGCTAGTGGAAGGGGCGAAGGAAGTGGAACACTCACTATCTAGGTTGTGGCCTGTACTATTCCTAGTGGTGACACTAGTAAACTAGGGTTATTTGTTGTCTGAGATCTAGTAACCAGCCAATGGCTCATACACCCTTTTCAAAGTTAGATTCATTTAAGCTCAATCCCACTGGGCATGCCAGAAAAAGAAACTGTTGATGCCAAAAATTGGCAAGGTAACAACCTTTATGGGAAACTCAGTCAATGGGGAACCAATTGCACTAAACTAAGTAACCTCCAAGTTCTTAAAGAAGCTGAATTCTTCTGTAATTGAGGGTTTGGAAAGGGTAAAGGAAACAAATATAAAAATAAAAGATCTAACTAAGGTGATGTGCCAAGATTTAGATATAAGGCACGATAAATCTATATTTTTGACACAATTTAAGAGACCGCTCAACAATTTTCTATGTCCAAGAATAATAGAAATCAAAGATTGAATCCTAAACAATTCATTCAATGACATAAAATAATTTTTGTACACATTTACTGAAAAGAGGAGTCAAAGACATGATCTAAACCAACAAACTTGAATTAAAATTATTGAAGTTCTACAAATGAACCATTCAAGACAATAATGCCATAGCTTATCAAATAGCTTTAAGAAAACATAAAGGCTGAACAATGGCATAGTCTATGAGTTCTTTTACAATAATCTAAAAAATAGTAAAAGGCCCGGTCTTTCTAAAAATTATGTGTCTTTTGGAACTCATTTTTTGAAGCAAGAAGCAGTATATATAGTCAACATTCCCACTACTTGGCAAGCAGTAACTAAAAATATTTTGTATCCTAAGCAATGATGTAACACTAATGATTCCCCTTAGCCATTGTAACAGAAAATATTTGGGCCATGCATGTGATCACTCCTCAGCTAGATGCATCCCCTGTGAATGATGGTAGTGGTCCCAGAAAAGTCTTGTGCAAACAAGTGTCACCTCCCAGTGGAGGTAGTTAGAACACTCAAGAGCATATCTCAGCATGTAATTTTCTGCATCCTTCCTTTTAGAAGAAAGCCTACAAAAGAGACATGTGGTAGTATTTCACAGCCTGTAATTTGTTCTTCCCTTTCTCCACTATAGGCCTATAGTGGGAAGACATGTGGAAGTATTCCTCTGTATCTATGTTGAATATGGGGTCTTTCAAAGTGTATGCAGGTGAAGGTTACGTGGCACGCAAACGGGGCCTGACTCAAAAGTGAAGGGAAGCAGCCTTCAAGTGTGAATAGTGATAACACATGGAAGTATGGTGGAGGCCAATTGAAAAGTGAAGGGAAGAATCCCTTTAGAGAGCGTTGAGTGAATTGGTGACAAAAATTGATGGTCTTCATAAAAAATGTGCTAACGATGTTCAAACAATTGAGGCGTAGGATGATACTTAGCAAAATAAAATAAAACACCCGAAGGGAGCTTGATGAATTTCACATTCACAGAAACCAAACCAAAAAAGTGTTTAAACACAATGTTGGATAATACTTTCCTATGATTTTGGCCATTTTTGCCACTATTTAGCCAATTATGGTCTTACACTCATTAATATCACTAGTCATGGGAGATATATGATTAATATTATCTCATGGAAAAGTTCAATATGAGTGAATTTAAAACAAAATGATAAGTTCTAACCAACTGTATGTTGTGTTATGGAGACCAATCAGACTCGAATAAAATCTTCATCTTTATCTTATTTTATTTTATTTGTCGCAATTATTAAATATTTATGTTGCATTTGTATCTAAAAGGTGGTTACAAATAAATATTAAATGTTGGAAGTGATTAGTTACAATATATTTTATTATAAAATCAAAAGAAAACCAAAATTTTTAAATGTAGTCGCCCAAAGAAAATGTTTTATTGGCTACATGAGGCACAACCAATGGCCACACTTCATTGGTAATTAATGGGACATGTGTGGGAGCATATTAGAACACTCAGGGATGAGTTTTGAGAGTAGCCAATTATGAAAAACATTAGCATAAATTTGTGGAGTAGTGGCTAAAAAAACACAGGAAGCATCATGGGTACCCGTACCAATGGTTGTGTAAAAACAAGTGAAAAACACAATGAAAAATGTTGCTACAGGTTTCATATGTTGTTGCATGCATTGTAAAGGTTATTTACTAGAAGTTTAATATATATTGGACCCTATGTTGGTGGATGTAGCTTGGTTTTGGATGAACCACATTAAATCTGTGTTCTTCATTTGTTGTCCAGAATTTGTGTGTGTTTTATTTCTCTCTTTTATTGGTAAAATATACATTTAAATGATTGAAATATACCTTCTAACCCTAACAAGTGGTATCAAAGTGAGTTGTATTTAGTTATCCTTTGTAGGAAGGTCTCACAATTGAGTGGGAGTTATGACAAACAAGGGTAAGTTAAAGGTAAACAAATTCAATTGGAAGAACTTTCAATTATGGAAGATGCAGATGGAGGGCTATCTTTATTAGAAGATTTATAACAGTCATTTGAATGGAAAGCCAAGAAACCCCTATCTATTTCTGATGAGGATTGGGATATTCTAGATAGAAAGGCACTTGGCAGTATTCATTTATGCTTGGCACAATCGATGGTGTTTACTATTTGAAAAGAAAAGACAACTAGAGATTTGATGAAGACCCTAGTGAAGTTATTTGAAAAGCCTTCTTCAAATAAGGTATTTCTAATGAAGTGGTTATTTAATATGAAAATGGTATAAGGTGGTTTAGTTGCTGATCATTTAAATGAGTTTAACACAATTACTAGTCAATTAACTTTTGTAAATGTAAACTTTGATGAAGAAGTTAGGGCTCTTTTAATTTTTTGTTCTTTGCTTGAAAGCTGAAATAGCTTGGTAATGGTAGTTAGTAATTCTATTTTTGGTTCAAATATGCTGAAATTTGATGATGTTGGTGTTATTTTGACTAAGGAAATTTGTAGGAAAAGCTCGGGTAGTACATCCACATCGGGAAGTGTTTTGAATGCAAAAAGTAGAGGAAGAACAAAGGAGAGAGGAAAGAATTCTAGAGGCTATGGTAAGTCACGAGGAAAATCAAAGGACAAGAGGTCACAACCCAAAGAAAAGAAGGATTGTTGGTACTGCAATAAGAAGGAAAAGGAAGGAAATAAAGAGGAAAATGTGGTAAGTAATAAATTTGATGAGGATTTTTTGATTATTTCCCTTGATAATGCTAATGATTCTCGGGTGATAGATTCAGGGGCTTCATTTCATGCCACACCCCATAGAATTTATTTTCTTGATTATGTCCAAGGGGATTTTAGGTTGGTTTATTTTGGAGATAATGAACCTTGTCAGATTGTTGGAAAGGGAAGAATAAAGATCAAGTTGCATAATGGAACTACATGAGGTAAGGCACATTCCAAGGTTAAGCAAAAATTTAATTTCAATAGGGAAACTAGATGATGAAGTTTGTGTTACATTTAGTGATAAAAAGTGGCAGGTTACAAAAGGTGTAAAAGTAGGAACCTTATATCTTTGTATAGGCCATACTAGTCCTTATACTTTAGCTATTGCAGATAAAAATGAATGTTCAAGAACAATTGCTGCAGTTCAACAGGAAGAAAATTAGATAGTTGTTGTGGACTCTAAATCAACATTGTGGCATAATAGACTTGGGACTATGAGTGCAAAAGTTATAAAAATTCTTCATTGAAAGAATGTTTTACCAAGTCTAAAATGTGTTAATATGGATTTCTATGAAGGTTGTGTGTATGGAAAAAAAGGAGAGTTAGTTTTCTTAAGGATGGTAAGCAAAAGAAAGATGATAAATTGGAGCTTGTGCATACAGGTGTATGGAGACCAGCTCAAATATCTTCCCTTGATGGCTCTCGATATTATGTCACTTTTATTTATGATGCAACAATGAAGGTATGGATTTATTTCCTTAGGCAGTAATCTAATGTATTTGAAACTTTTTAAAAATAGAGAAGCTTGGTTGAGGATGAGATGAATAATAAGTTAAAATGTCTCAGATCTGATAATGGTGGTGATTATTGCAAAAAAAAATTTGACGATGATTGTTCCTCTAATGGTATTTGTAGGCAGAAAATGGTTCCAAGGACTTTGTAGGAAAATGGAGTGGATGAACGCATGAATAGAACAATAATGGAGCGTGCATGAACTATGAGATTGCATGTTGAGCTGCCTTTAAACATGTGGGTGGAGGCTGTAAACAAAGTTGTTTATTTGATTAATAGAGGTCACTCTAATCCTTTGGTTGTGGTATTCCAAAGGAAGCATGGGCAGGTAAGAAGGTGAGTTATTCTTTTCTCAAAACCTTCCGCTGTGAAGCATTTTCACATGTAGATTTAGAAAATAGAACCAAGATTGATGCATAATCAAAGAAATGTATATTCATTAGATATGGCATTGATGAATTTTGTTATAGGCTTTGGGATTTTGAAAATCAAAATATTGTAAGAAGTAGGGATGTCATATTTAATGAGAAAGTGTTGTACAAAGATCAGTTGCATCAACATGAGAAGAAAAATAATTATTATGTAGTGTTGGATGATACTCCACACAATGATGTTCCAGTGGTTCCTCATACTCCGCAACAACAACAACAACAAATACCACAAACTCCAGTGTTAGATGATCTTCAAGGATAAGTAGACCTTTACAAATATTTTCTTCCTATTTTTATTCGATTTTATTAACTAATGTTGGTGAACTCAAATGCTATGATGAAGCTATGCAGGTGGATGCCAAGGTTTAGTGGGAGCATGGAATGGAAGAAGAAATGGACTCCTTGCTGAGAAATCAAACTTGATACTTATGCAAGTTGCTATAGGTAAAATGGATTTACCAAATAAAAGGCTTTATAGGTTGAAAGAGGAAGATGGAGGTAAGAAAAGATTTAAAGCCAGGTTAGTTGTAAAGGGATTTGCACAAAAAAAGGTACTGATTTTGATGAAATATTTTCTCCAATTTTTTTATAAGATAAGCAACATTTACTGGTTGTTCTACCCTTTACACATCGATCCTTAAGGGACAAAAAAGATCAAGTCCAAAAAATAAAAAAACTAGCAAAAAATCCACAAACACAACAAACTAACAGTTAACACTAACACCACGCAGACAAAGCAGCATCATACTAATTGGAATTCTGTCAATTCTAAGATAGGAGGTTGACAACATCATCCCCGACCCATTTAGGGCCTTCTTCAACATTCTTCTTATCCATCTCATCCTTCAACACAATATAGAGGGTGCTAGTTACACAGTGGACCAACTTGACAGTGAACCAAGTCAAGCCACTAAACATCTCCATCTTTACCATCTTCTCCTGCAGCACATGAAGATCCTCTCCTTCATCCACAGTCTTCGCAATATCAACACACTCCACATCTTGAGGGTTAGAGGATTGGGAAGCTGAGTTCTCATTAAGCATTTTTTTGAAGTCTGAAAAGTTGATAGGCCCTTCAACAAAATCCTCCTCCTCTTCCTCAGACTCCTCCACATTCCATTTACCTTTGTTGTTAGACCGCTCCTCATCAAAATAAATTTCACTAATTTGCACTTTCTTGTTATTTTCTTCCAACCTACTAGATCTCCTAATGTTGGTATTTTCAACCCCAGTCTCCACTGTAGCAGTGACCATAGTATCTCCCTTGGAATCTCTTCCCACCACATTCTTTACTTTGTTATTTGTGGTTGGGGGCTCCACCAAACCCTTCCCCTCATCTTTCACTTTCTTCTTAGTAATAGGTTTGTTGTCAGTCTTGGTAGGGGTAGACTTAAGCTCTCAAAGACTAGTTGTAGCATTATACTGGGAAATCCCCACACTCCCCTTTTTCTTCTTGGTCGTCGGTTTAGGCTTAGGGGTTTTGGTAGTCACTAGAGGGGTTTTTGTTTTGGGACCCTTAGACTTGGCTGGGGGGACATTGGTTTGAATAGAGGGCTCAATTTCCTCTATGCGAACAATACAAATGGGTTTGGGTGGGAAAAGTGTGAGATTAAAATCATAAAACCTCAAAATGAGGCCTCGGTGGAGTGGAATGGGAGGAGAACCCTTAAGGTTTTGGGCATCAGACCCAATGCACTTCTTGACAAAGCTTCCCAAGTCAGTAAGTAAGAAAAATGGGAAGCTTAACAAAATTTTGTGATGAAGGCGATTCAAAAAAGGCAAATGATAGAAAAATTAGGTTTTATATCTACCTTATAAGGTGACATACTTCATGAGAGGGAGATAGACCTGATACCAAGGCAGTAGGAGAGCTTCTCTTTCAAAGCTAGACTAGTTGCGAACAAGTTTTTCATTACCCACTGAGAAGGCATTAAGGATTTCATTGTCTTGAGCCTTAGTGTGCTCAAGTTACTTCTTTCTAGTACACAACAACCTCATCGCCTGAGCAATCACCTCCTCGTTCACCTCAAAGGAGATACCACCCATGGTAACCCTTCTTTCTTTCCAAGAACTCATAAATTACAAAAATAAATTTGGATTGTGACCCACAAAACTTTCCGTTAAAGGTTCCAACCCACCTTCAACACAAATGTGCCAAATTAGTGGGTCCTTGTGAAATTCCCCACAACTGTTAGGCTCCATTCTCACCCTATCACTACTCTACACATTGAAAAACCAGTAAACCTGTGAGAGAAAAAGGTTAGAATTTTTGACAAAGTGAGAGGTTTCCCAAACACTATTATTTTTAAGCCAAACAAGAATACCTTGGGAAATGAAGACCGTGTACAAGAAACATGCTTGAAGAGTAAAATCCAAAAAGATAATCTTCACGATCTCATTAATGAAAATCTTCAAACACTTGTGGCTAGGTATGCATAAAATGATGAAAATAGAAGGTTTACCTTCCACATTGCTTTTGCACAAGTACCAATGAAAGT
Organism: Sequoia sempervirens; assembly: GCA_007258455.2. Lineage (NCBI taxonomy): Eukaryota > Viridiplantae > Streptophyta > Pinopsida > Cupressales > Cupressaceae > Sequoia > Sequoia sempervirens. The sequence continues at coordinate 41,137 of VDFB02293226.1, read as the reverse complement.
TGGTCGCAAGGCAAAATTTAGATAAAATTAAAGTCTTTCCATTTATCAATAGAAGAATTTTAGCTGAAATGATAGGAACAATCAAAAGCTTCACCTCATAATTATTTGTCACATCAAATTTGATTTCAAAAATATGCAAGGATATATGAATGCTAAGAAAAGACCCCAAAAAGAGATTGCATAAGGCCAGACCCAACATGGCTGTAACCTCAATATACTCCCCATTGCTCCTCATAATTAGCTTTTTAATTTTGATCTCCACCCCATTATTCAAAATTTTCCACTTTTTTGACACCTTAGCAGTCAACTCCATCCACAAAGCCCATTAGAAAAGAATGAAGACCCCCCATAAGGCCATAGAAATCACATAGTTAGGTATCATCATGAAAAATACATGTGCCATACTCCTTAAGGATTAAACCTTGTATACCCGATGGTAGGTTCCCCATATTTTTCTCCGATTGTTAAAATGACTTCTATTTGTACTATTTTAAGTATTGTGGCTATTGAAGATTTGCATTTAGAATAGATTGATGTTAAAACCACCTTTCTCCATGGTGATTTGGAAGAGGAAATATATATGGAACAACCACAAGGATTTGAGGTCAAAGGCAAGGAGAAACTAGTGTATAGATTGAAGAAAAGTTTATATGGCTTGAAGCAAGAACCTCGACAATGGTATATTAAATTTGATAGTTTTATGGTTGAGCAAGGCTATAGCTAGTGTAATTAAGACCATTGTATTTACTTTAAGAGGTTAGATGATGATAGCTACATTATTCTATGTTTATATTTTGATGATATGCTTGTAGCGGGCTCTAACATGGATCGCATAAAGGAGTTAAAATAGTAGTTAGAAAATTCATTTGCAATGAAGGATTTTGGGGTAGTAAAAAAAATCCTTGGTATGAAGATTACAAGAGATAGGAAATGTAGATTTTTTTTTTATCTCAGGCTAATTATGTTGAGAAGGAGTTGCAAAGGTTTAATATGGAGAATGAAAAAGTTGTTTTTAAATGTAGCCGCCCAAAGAAAATGTTTTATTAGGTGCATGAGGAACAACCAATGCCCACTCTTTATTGGTAATTAATGAGACATGTGTGAGAGCATATTAGAACACTCGAGGATGAGTTTTGAGAGAAGCAGGTCATGAAAAAATTAGTAAAAATTTGTAGAGCATTGGCTGAAAAATGCATGAAGCACCACAGGTACCCATAGCAATGGTTGTGTAAAAACAAGTGAAAAATGTCATGGAAAACATTGCTATAGGTGGCAGATGTTGTTGCATGCATTGTAAAGGTTATTTATTGGAAGTATAATATATATTGGACCCTGTGTTGGTGGATGTAGCCTGGTTTTGGGTGAACCACATTAAATTTTGTGTTTTTCTTTTGTTGTCCAAAATTTTTGTGTTTTATTTCTCTATTTTATTGATCAAATATACATTTAACTGATTGAAATCTACCTTCTAACCCTAACACTCTATAGATGAGGGAAAATGTACATGATAAAATAACACCTCCATAAAAAATGCATCCTTTTCCTTAGCATAGAAATAAATGAGTTCATCATGGATGGAAGGATTAAAACCATAGAAGATAGGAACACTTATCATAATTTGAAATGCATACATGTAGTTCAACTAAATGAAATGGCCTTTGATGATCCATGTTGATGGATAACTCAAGAGTGGGTGGATGGGATAACAATCATTTTTGGGGAATAATGATTATGGGATTTAGGTTGGATGACATGAAATAACAACTTCCATGTAAAATAGATCTTACACACTATATAATGTATTTAAGGACAACTTAATTTCCATAAGCTTGAAACATAAAGAAAAAATACATAAACATGCAATTTTTACAATTTCTTGATGAAATTTGAATAATGTTTTTAATGATATCTAAAAAAAACTTATTTTTTTATTAATATAATGCTTTTTTAGAATTCAATTCAAGATGGTATTTCATATCACAAATAAAATATAAGAGTCAAATTAAAATAAATAAAAAAATCCAAAGAATATGATTACAAATAGTATGAGATTGACAAACAAAAAGAAATAATAGACATGCAGCTCTCTATACTTTTGCATTAAGAAGAAATTTCAAGTCACACTCAAGAGAGAATAAAGACATTTCCCACCTAATTTACCACCTCATCTCCACAATAATGGGAAGATAGCAAGGCCACGGAAAAATATTCTCCCATTTGAACATTTTCTAATGGAGGATACTTTCCACCCAAATAGGATATGTTTTTGAGAGCATAGACTCAAAAAATAAAGATATTAGAAACCACAATTATAATCAAGATAATGTATCGATAAATTGAACAATGATGACATGTCTCTTGCTTCTAATGCAACTCAAACACCTTCAAAATCTATTATAGATGATAGTATCGCTTTGACTATTGTTCATAGGAGGAAAAGTTTTTCTTCCTCTTTCCAAACTCATACTTGTGTTGTGGGTGAAAGGTCAACTCCCTCCTAACCTGATTCTTGATGGGTTTTTCTATGTGGGATGATGGTAGTTTGTGCTTTTTTTCTTTGTCTATTTTCTTATTTGGTAGCTTGGTTTTAGTTGTTCCTTTCTATTTTTTGTATTGTATCTTTTTTATTTATGGGATAACAATCATTTTTATTTATGGTTTTCATTGATGGCTTTAGTTGTTCCTCTTTCTCTTTTTTGTTTGTTTCATCCAATCTTTGTATAGGGTTGAGACCCTTATTTCCCACTGCTTTTTGTCTATTTCTTGCTTTTGTACAAGGTTTTGGACCCTTTCAAAATCCATGTTTACCTTAATAAAAACAATTTGAACAATGAAGATTGTTGCATTGAACATAGTTTTTTCCATGTGAAAGGAAGATGCTTAAATTATAAAGTAAGAACAAAGAAAGAGAAATCCCTTGTCACTTGTGTATGGTTGAAGCCCATTTCATTTCAATAATGATTTGTGTATAATTTACTCTTGTAATAGGAAAAATGGGGATGGAACTTGGATTATTAATGTCCCATGATCCACATAATTTATTATGGGAATACAACCAAGTCAAAAGAAGTATTGCTTTTTACAATCATTCAACACATCTATGTTTTTTGAAGCATTTAAGGACTTGTATCTAATCATGATAATCATCTGGAGGTTCTCTTCTTGAAAGCATACCCCTAATAGTTTTCCAACACAATTGAAAGAGCTATCAATTACTTGAAAATTTTATTAGTACCTACCCATCAATAGAGTTAAATTAAGCAACAAGATGTAATAGATTTATGTTGATTATGTTTACCTTAAATATGATGGAAACTATTGATTATGATATGTTGAATTTTCAAGAGATCAAATGTTTCTTTCCATTATCAAATAACTAATCTAAGGAAAATTCTATGATCAAATAAGTTCTTCTAATGTTTCAATTTCATTATAGTTCTAAAAAAAAAGAAAAAATATAAAGATTAAGAGAAATAAAAAATGTAAAATACATGTCACAAGCTATATTGTTTACATTTGAGTAATTTTTTAGCAATCACACATAAAGTCAAATATATAATATCATAGGGGCTAAATAAAGGTACAAAGAAATTTAACTTTCTTGGTAAGTACAAATTATTCATTAAATTATTTGTTCTCCTTTGTAAGACAATGCAATCTATAGAAAAGTCATTCTCCTAATCAAATTTAAGAGTAGGTTAAGAATATGTGACTTATATAATACATGTTGTGGGATAGTATTAAAATAAATAACTTGAAAATCACGTGTGTAGGTAAAATCAACATACTGCACCTTTTGAGTATAAGAGTGCCAGCCTTATCATTTTAAAGAAAACCCATTCTAGTATTTTGTAGAAAAAATTAATACAAATTAAAAAAAAACCTTAAATTATACAAGAATATGTTGGCAAGAGACACTACAAGAGTCATCTGGTGTTGTCATTGATGGCAAGCCTAGTCAGTTATTCCATCTGCATCTCATTATTTACTTCTACCGGAAGTCGGATTGAAGACATGTGTTAATCAACAAGCTAAAACAAGGCATCTGACAGAAAAGACCGATAGGATGATTGTAACATGTTGTAGATATTCGAGGAGTAATTGTTTTAGGTGTTTCATGTTCGAGGATGGTGTTTTCAGTCTTAATTATGTTTTGGCTAACATTAATTGATTCACATTGATAACATTTTATGGATTGAGTTGACAGTTTGCACATGTTTCATGTTTTGTAAAAGTTGACATGTAGTTGTTCTAATTTCTAGTTGTGGATATATATAAGTGATTATTCATATCATTTTGTCATGTGATGGTGTGTGATGCAAAATTTAGAAGGAAGATATATTGATTGTGCGTAGTTTCACTTGCATAGAATAAGGATTGGCAATTCAAATTAAAGAAAATAGAGTTTCAAAGTAGAATCAAATAGAATGTGAAGAAAGTGATCTATGTGCTTAACCAAAATTGTAATCAAGCATTAGCAGATGCTATTCTCTCAGTTCAAAATCTTCTGAGACTGTGAGTCTTCTTTTGAGCAGTGAGCCTTTTATATTTTAGAAGTGAGATCTAGGCAATGTTCCTGAATGCATGTGCATTCTCCTTTTGTAAATACTTATTTTGAGTATACTCAAATATTGTGGATTAAACTCCACCATTGTTTTTCCCTTAATAGGGTTTTCACGTAAAAATACATGTGTTATGGTGTTATGGTTGATTGCTTTGTGTTCTTGCATCTTTCTTTTGGTTCAATTCTATAAGTGGTTTAAAGATCAGTTTAATAAAATTAAATTTTATAGAACACTGATTCAACCCCCACTCTCAGTGTTCCTTGATTCCAACAATTGGTATTAGAGCCTAGTTCCTTAGAAGAAGTTAAATAGCTTGGGGAAGATATGGGAAAGTGATTCAATGGATTATGCTAGTCTTCAACAACAAATTTTGGTGGCACTAGATGATCTTGATAAGTCTAAATCTGAAGTTCGAGAATTGCAAGTCTCATGAATGCTGAGAAATTTATTCAATCATTGAAAGATCAAATCAATAAATATAGAGAAAAGAGAAAGGAATTGTGATTAGCTCAAGCAAAAAGAGAATAAAAGCATGGAAGATGAACACCTAAGTCAAGCCTTGAAGGAGAAAACAAAAGAATGTGAAAATCTCACCAAAGAGAATGTTGTCCTAAAGCATGAGATGGAATCTATTATGATGAGGATGACTAAGGAGATTGAAGAGAAAAAGAAGAATGAAGAGAATCTTTCTTAGTCCTTGAAAGAAAAATTTGAGGAATGCAGTAGAATTAATGATGGACTCATTCAGCTGGTGCTTGAATTGTAACAATCTAGAAACAATGAAAAAGAGCTTGAAAGAAAGATTGTTATTCTCAAGGATGAACTTGCTACTGCAAATGAATACAAGGAGAAGTTCAAGACTACTTCAGCTAAGCTTGATGAACTACTTTAGAGTTAGAAGATTGGAAATGACAAGCAAGGCCTTGGATATAAGAAAGGAGAAAGCTATGAATTTGGTCAAAGGATTTAGGCCTAGAAATTAGATGAACAAAGCTGGAAGGTATCCGATAAGACAACCCAATGCTTAAAAGTTCAATGGATATTGTTTTGTTTTCAATAAATTTGGTCATATGGCTGCTCAATGCAGAAGTAGAATGAATAAAAGTGGTCCATCATTCTACAGTCAGTGTTTTAATTACAATAAGTATGGTCATAAGTCAATTGAATGCAAAAATGTGACAAATAAATTTGCCAAGAGAAATGTCAGATGTTATGCTTGCAATAGATTTGGCCATATTGCTAACCAATGCAGATCAAGAGAAAATCAATGAAATAACTTGTCGAGAAAAAGAAATTCCATGTGCTATAATTGTAACAAATCCAGTCACATTGCAAGATTATGTAGAAGTGGAAAGAGTCCAGTAAACAAAGGGAAAAATATGCAAAAGGATGAAAAGGGAAAAGTCACTATGAATGAAATAAGGAATCAAATGAAAGAAGGCATGGGTGAAGAAGAGTAATTTTGATGTAGGAAATGGATCCACACCAAGATCTAGTGTTGGAACCTATCGGTAGTTGGTACTAGAATGTGGCAAGTTGCAATGATTGCACTGATGATCTACAGATGCTTCAGGAACTCTTGTGGAGAAAATTTGTGCAAAATTGAAGGTCCACAAAAGAATTCCTTTTATAGACTATGAAAATAGGGTGTATGGAAGACCTAGGGAAAAAGGATTTATTGCGAAAAAAGTTAGGTGTGTGAATGATAAAAATCTACTTCTATTCCTCATTTATCACATTGAACTTTGAGAAGAAGTTTGGAGAGCTCTGCAAGTGGATTTTGGAGCGATACAAGTCTAAGGGTGATCCAATGAACAAACCCTAATCCAACAAAACATATTTATTTGCAAACTTGTGAACTTGAAATTTCTGGAAATGGTAGCTCCGTTAGTTGTTGATATTAAGGATAGACCCCATCTAAAATTCAAATGACACCCATTCAAATCCATAGAAAAATAACCATTAGGTGCATTTTCTTCCATTATGTATGGTGTTTTGCACATTGAAGATATTAGGGAATATGTTCATGTGAATGTTGAAGAGTTAGGAATTTCCCAGTTGTTAAATTGTACACAAATTACATTATGGGAGAGGATCTCTGTGTAAAGACTAAATTTAAGACTTTGGAGGAGAAGTTCACATAGATTGTAAAGTTTCCCATGTTCAACAAAAATGAATGGGTCTGGTACATATTGAGTCGAGTGCATGCCGAGTTCATGTGGTTAAATCAACCTTTCAAGATCACAAGAGAAACTATCAACATTGTTATAGGATTGAATTCATCTAGTAGATTTCCCACATTGAAATCTGTGAAGAACCAAATAGTCACAAAGGAAACTAGTTTATTTTTTGACAAAAGAGCCATGACAATCAATGACATCATTGAATTGGATGTGAAATTTTCATCTATGGTTATCGGTTATAAAATATATCACTCTACCCAAGATAACTCTGTATCTGGTATTACAATCTATGCAGCTTATCAGATGGTCAAGGAAAATGTAGAATATGACTTATGTGACTTACTCTAGAGTCAGCTAATTGAAAAATCTTGGAAAAATCAAGAAGGACAAAAAGAACTCATTCAAGAATGGCATTCGACTACTATGTCTATTCTTATACTTCATGAATGAAGTTACGAGAGTTGGTAGAGTGCAATGGAAATGTGACAAACTGGTAGCTATTCAAATTAGAGACATCTTAAATGGAATTGAAGATAGAAAAGCAAGGAAAACTGCTATCTAGGGCTACTTCAAAAACTTTTAGAATGAAATACAATCTAGGGAAAGGATTCCTACAACCATTATGGAAAAATATAAGGACGCTATTTGCTTCATGGTTGACATTGATTAGTGTTTGATGGAAGTAGTAGAACCTAGAATAGTTTGGATAATGCCTATGGGATATGAGGTTGATGAACACATTCTAGAGTTGTATGCACAACACTTGTTGAGTAAACATTGGGATCTGACAGAAGAAAGGTTTTGTGCCTTTGAAGAGAAGAATATGCAAGTGCATGCAGAACTAAAGAATCCTATGATAGTTTGAATGGTGAGAAAGGAAGTTGAAACTTTTGTAGAAAGCATCGGCATATCAGTTGAATCCTTGAGGGAAGCAAGGAAGAAAATAGATCAAGTTGAAGAAGGAGAGCCTACTAGAACTGAGTCAGCTAGTTTGAAAACATCCTATGCTAGATCTAGATCTACAAGGAGCTCTACACTCTCATTAGTTTTTGCAAAGAAATAAATTCAAGTGAAAGCTCAAGTCAATACATCAAAAAGAGAAGGAAAGAGGAAAAGCACAAGAGTCTATGTTGTAGAAGATGATGAATAAACTGATTTAGATGAAGAAGTAAGAGAAAACAAGCATAAGGGAACAAAGGAATCAAAATTCTCTAAGGACAAGCCCTCTAGTGAAGGAAAAGGCAAGAAAAAGTTGAAAACTGATAAACCAGGTATGACTGTAGAGGAAGTGGAAAAAGATTTAATTAAGGATGGTAATCTCAAACTACTTTCTAAATGGTATGACACTTTTGATAGTGCTCATTAGAGAACGCTTGAAGAAGCTAGAATAAAATATTTGAGTATTTTCAATATGACTCTCATAGAAATAATGTTAGAGTTACCTAAAGGGTTGTTTGAAGTCTTGGAAATGAGGAAAGTAAATGCAAGAATTGAAGAACAAATGAGAGAATGCATTCTTGTTGATCTATGTATGATAATTTCAAGAGAAGAAATGAAGAAAATCCTCAATGAAGCTAAAAGGGATTTTAAGAGAAAAACAAGGGTGAATAAGCTTATGATCAGACAGACTAAGGAAGTTACAAAAGATAGTGAGAAAATTCTTAAGGAAATCTTGTTGAAGAATAGATATAATGATCAAGATGTTCAGGTTAATACTGAAGAAATGAAAGAAGACACTTTTGAGGATACTCAGAATCCTCTGGATGTGCAAGATATTGAAATTCCCATGGATATTGAAGCTCCTAAAGTTATGATATTTGAAGAAACAAAGATTCTCAAAGACAAGCAAGAATCTATGATTGAAGAAAAGAAGGTTGAGGCAAAGGAAGTTGATGTGGAAGCAAGAGACACTGTAAAGGAAGTAAATAAGTTTCTAGAAGAACAACAAGAGGAGTTTGAACCTGAATTAATTGAAGGTCCTATCAAATTTTCTGCTCTATCTCCTATTCAGAAGCTAAAGGTAGCATCATTTTCTTAGAACAAGGAAAGGGAGGAGATAATGAAATCTCACATTGAGGACAATGAGCTACTTAGTCTTGGATCCGGGATCTTGGAGAAGATCATGCCCACACATTTCAAGGACTCATCCAATTCTTCCTTTGGTCAACTAAAGAAACTTATCAACTCTTTAAGTATTGACTTTGAGTCTCTTAAAAAGTCAACTAAGGATAAGGTCTGGAAAGAATTTGATGCAAACAGGTTCAATAGATTGAAGTGTATGATTGCTAATGATAAATATTTATTCACTACTTGTGAAAATAACATTCAAGGTGCATTATCTAAGGGTGGAAATATCTATAAGTCATGCGTATCCTTGTCAAAATTCACTAAAGTCACTGAGAAGAAGATTAAGGAATATGAGAAACAATTAGCAAAAATTTCTCAAGCCTTTGATCCTCTAATTGTTTCTGTGAGTAAGCAAGAAGATCAAGTCATATCCCTGCTTGACAAAATCAAAATTTTGAAGCATGAAAATGACAAAATTGTTGAAAGGTCAAGTGAGTTCAGAGGACTAATTGGTCCTAAAATGGAGACAATGCTTAGTGCATTAAAGGAGCAAAGGATGCTATGGTTGTTAGTGATTCGACAAATCTTGAGTTAGAAGAGATACAATCCTACCTATTATGTGGTCAAATGACTATTTTGGAGAGTCTCAAAAAGGGTTGAGACACTAGTTTAGGCCTATTGAAGAAAAAAATTTAGATATATTCAAGTTCATGTAAGTTAGAAAGGCTTGTTTATACATATACAATTTGTTCATAGAAATTTTGTATGATTTTTTGTATGCAAATTCCCATCTTTTCCATTGATGTCAAAGGGGGAGTGTGGGACAGTAAAAAATGTCGTATTCATCTTAGGGGGAGTTGTGATTGAAGTTTTGAGGATCACAATGTATTCATGTTGGCACTAGTTTCGACACTTAGTCATTTTTCACTAAGTGTTGCCATCAATGCCAAAGGGGGAGATTGTTGGTGAGAAACATTGCAAGAGTCATACAGTGTTGTCATTGATGGAAACCCTAGTCAATTATGACATCTGCATCTCAGTATTTGCTTCTATCGGAAGTTAGATTGAAGACATGTGTTAACTGGCAAGCTAAAATAGGGCATCCGACAAAAAAGGTTGATAGGATGATTGTAACATGTTGCAGATATTCGAGGAGTAATTGTTTAAGGTGTTTCATGTTCGAGGATGGTTTTTTGGGTCTTCATTATGTTTTGTTTGACATTGATTGATTCGTATTGATAATATTTTATGGATTGAGCCGACATTTTGCACACATTTCATATTTTGTAAAAGTCGACATGCAATTGTTCTAATTTCTAGTTGTGGATATATATAAGCAATTATTCATATCGTTTTGTCATGAGATGGTGTGTGATGCAAAATTCAAAAGGATAGATCAATTGTGCATAGTTTCATTTGCACAGAATAAGGATTCGTGATTCAGATTAAAGCAGATAGTGTTTCAGAGTAGAATTAGATAGAATGTGAAGAATGTGATCTATGTGCTTAACCGGAACTGTAATCAAGCATTAGCAGATTCTATTCTCTCAGCTCAAAATTTTTTGAGACTGTAAGTCTTCTTTTGGGTAGTGAGCCTTTTGTATTTGAGTAGTGAGCTCTAGGTAGTGTACCTAAATGCATGTGCATTCTCCTTTAGTAAACACTTATTTTGAGCATACTTAAATATTTTGGATTAAAATCTACTGTGGTTTTTCCCTTGGTAGGGTTTCCACATAAAAATCCTTTTGTTATGGTGTTGTGGTTGATTTCTCTGTGTTCTTGCATCTTTCTTTTGGTTCAATGCTATAAGTGGTTTAAAGGTTAGGTTAATAAAATTAAATTTTGTAGAACATTGATTCACCCCCACTCTAAGTGTTCCTTGATTCCAACATAATAATCAAAATTATCTATTTATTCAATAGAAGAAGATTACATGATATATACAACTTTTTAAGAGGAACAACAAACTCTTGTAAATTTGGATCTATGTTAGCTACCTTCTATCTAACTAAAAATTACTTCACCACCTCCAAGGATCATATTATTAGTACTCTAAAAACTACTAACACACTAGAAACACATGCTTTAGTTTGCATTCCATTTAATTTCTCATCCTCATATAGATAATAGATCATGGAGTGTGTTTTGAAACATTAATGCAAAAAAACTCATATGTGATTGAATAAAAAATAACCTTAAATCACATACTGTATTTAACTAAAAATATATTAGTGTATATCATTAATATCCCTTGATTTCTTGTTCATTGTAACTAACCTAGTCATACTAATAAAATTAAGGCTTGTATATTTAAAATGATTGAATTGTTTCTATAATAAATTACGTAAGCTTTATTTGTATGACCATTTCAGATCAAACTCCTTAATCCATCAAATAGAATGAAATATTAAAAATACAATTAATATAAAATGCATTCATCAAACCCTCTTCCCTTCTCAATAATATGGTATATTGAGGGAAAAGTGGCATTGATTTGACACTATTCTAATATCTTCCTTGATTTATCCACTAAAAACACATTATAACACTTCATACCTATATAGTTAATAAATGTGTAGTCCTCTTAGTGGATCTTTGCATAATTCATAATAAGCATATTGTAAAACTTCATACGTATATATGTAATTAGAAATATTACATGTCTTCCCATGGCTTGACATCACATAAACATTGTATCCTAACAAAGACTAAAAGGACAAAGTGGGATTTTTCCAATTCATAGTAGTCATGTCATATATATCATACTTAGATACTTAAAATAGTTGAAGCCTCTTGATATTGTTTTATAGAAATTTCTTTGGTATTTAAAATTAGAGCAAGTTTGATCTAGTTGATAGAAAGTATATCCTAGCACTTTGTATGTGGGATTCAAAGTCTCTAACCTACATACCTCCTAATGTGATGCCATGTTATTGACATTGATGTAAAATAAATTTCATTGTAGATATTTTTAAATGAAAATTATTTTATACAAATATTATATAATTTATAAACAAAATATATAATTTGATTCATTTATAATTCTACAAACATTAATTTGATTCACTTAGAAGTCTACAAACATGTTAATTGTTAAAACTAAAAAATTCCTAAACTCCAACTCTTATCTTGAACTACTAAAATTATTGAAAGTCCATTAACAATATTAAATAGCATTAAAACCCCAAAACTATATATGATGTCCATAAACTTAAGCTACTTATCCTCCAATCTCATATCTAAAACACTCCATACACAAGATATTAGGTAAAATATTACACAAGTTCATTTACTTAAGCTACTTATCCTCCAATCTCATATCTAAAACACTCCATACACAAGAGATTAGGTAAAATATTACACAAGTTAATTTATTGAGGGTAGTATTGATCAGAAAATATGTGACTTATATAAGACTTTGTTAGTTTTTATGTTCTTTAAAATTTATGATGATGGTAAGAAATCAATTTTAGATAATACATATAAGACCAAGAAATTCACTCATATTGGAGCTAAATAGTTTGCACCTAATTTAACGATTATTTTAGCTTTCCCTTGGCCAATGGGTGAGGTTGGTTAGATTAGAGAAATATGCAATATTGTGATCTTATTTTTTATGATCATTGTGAGTTTGTTTAACATGCTTCCAAAAATTCTAGACAATTTAAATGATACATTTCTTATTCAACATCAAATATTTCTAGGAAGGATGTTTCCCAACTATTTATTAAAATTATTTTTTGTTCATTCATGTTTTATTATGCAATTATAAGTAGAAATATCAACAAAATTTGTATTTATTTTGATGACTTGTTTGTGTGGTACAACTACGTTTATAAACCGGGATTCTACTCTAGCTATGATCTAGCCCACCCAAAGATCATTAAAAATTTATGAATGAAGCTAAATGCTAGTGCATAGCAATTATGACAGAATTGATACCAATAGGAGTAGCACAAGAATACACACTATAAGTACCAAGTTGTGATACTTGATATGTCCAAAAATCAAACTAAATGATAATTGTGGAGAAATTAAGGTAATAGTGGGCTCTTAGTACAATATTATGTCGTAGAAAAAAAGACCTCTTGCTTGACATGGGAATAACTGATGATAAATTAGACTTAATGAGGTCTTGATCTAGTGTTGTGGGGTGTTTTTCACATCCACACTAGGTCTTGGACCCTTTCAAATGTATTTAGTGATGTCTTGTAAATGTGTTGTAAAGTGTTGTAAAAGACTTTCATGCCTCTCTAGACTTAATGAACACATTTTCCCTTAATTTAACATTATAAAACATATTTAATTTCATTATCACATCAATTTGGAAGGCTTGTAAAATAAACTTAATGTTAATATAGTGTTGTAATGTGTCTTACACATTCACATTGGATGTTGTGCCTTTCTAGGCTGTGTAGAGCCTATTTAGTGTTGTAAAGTGTATTTAATCACACTTTCACATTGAATTTTATATCCCAAGCCCTAATTAACCTTTACATCATCATTAATAGACCCCTATTTCCCCATATTGTGCATCTTGAGGCTTAATTTGATCAAATACCTGAAGCAATCAACAGAAGAACTAAAATTTCTCATTTTCCAACATTTAAGCTATCGAAAGGACACCTCTAGGACTAATTCATCACTCTAAGTGAATGATTCCTTTCCAAGTGGGATTGATTCACCCAAGGTGGCGAATGAGTCCCATTTGGGCCATTTTTTACTTTTGAGCGAGAAAACTTAGGTTTTAAGTTTAATTTTTCTTCATGTTAGCCTTGGGGATCCAATTAATGGGAAATGGGGAAAATTTCCTATAAAATCAAATCTCTAAACCCTAATTTACATCTCATAACTCATTCACACATCTCTTATTATTAATTCATCATCTATCTTCTCTTTCAAGTCAAGCAAGTTAGGGTTTCATCATTGCAAGTCATCAAGATAATTTCCTGAGACATTCAAGGGAAAATTATTCATGTTTTGCTACAAAAATTCAATATCAATCATCATTCCAAGGTAATAACTCCATTATTTCATGCTTCATTACATTCTTTTCTCATTTTGGTTTAATTACCTAAAAAGGGGTTTGACCAAGGCAAACCCACATGCCCTAACATTCAACATTTATCTCTCTTGTCTTGTGTGTTTGTAGATTTAGGCATATTGAAGGCTTGGAAGTCATTGAATATCAAGTTGCAAAGGTGTTCAAATCATCTCTTCATTGTATAAGGAAAAATTTCAACAAAAAGTCACCTTCAAGCCTGAATTTGACAGTTTCAAAACCAAACACCTGGAGAAGCAGAAAGTGCAGACCGAAGGCTCCTGTTTCCACCTTTGAATCTTCAAAAAATAAAAAGTGGACTAATTCAACATGGGTGGTGAATGAGTCCCACTACCAGGCTTGATTTTGGTTTTTTATATTTTTGGATACCCATTTGTCCAAAATGGGCTCCGAAACAGTTTCACAAAATTGGGACTGATTCGCCCAGGATGGAAAATGAGTCCCACTAGGCCTAAAAACTAGGATTATCAGCATTCTTTAACTCATTTCCAATCTCCATCAATATCTCAAGTGCAGACTTTTAGTTTCATCCATTTCTATTGTAATTTGCATTCATTTCTAGGTGTTTCTGCATTACACAATGTGTTTTCAAACATTTCATTTTTCATTAGTTTTGCATTCATAATCAGTCAATTTTATCAATTATTTTCATTTTTATCATTTCATTTAGTAATAACTACATCATACATTCATTAGTTTGAATGAAACTCAATTTTTGGGTTCTATCTCTCTCTCCTTTTAGGTGAAAAACCCTAAGAGTGTAAGAGAAGTACATAGAATACACCATAAAAATTGATGGTTCATTTTGGTGACCCTGCTTTTCAAATACCTTCTTGTCTAATTTTGATTCCATCATAGATTTAGCATTGAATTGACCTTGCATTAGGGTTTGCATGGATTAATTTTGCATTCACTAAAAGTGCATTTAGGTTGCATTTTTGGCATCTAAAATCATTCATATTTTCTAAAAAAAATCATTTTCATCTTAGAGCATAGAAAACATAAAAATACCTCTGAAAAATTTCAAAAAAATCCCCACTGGAACTCATTTTCCACCTTGGGTGATTCAGTTCTTTTTCACCCCTGAAACTACCTTTTACAGAGTTGAAAACCCTATTTTTATGCTTTTGTTTGCTGAAATTAGTTATATGTATCAGTTGGTTGAGTTTTTGTATCATTAATTTCATTAGATTAGCTTACATTAACTCATTTCATGCATTGTTAAAATTTTCATTTGCATTTCCAATCTTTCATCTTTTAGATTATTGCATAGTGTCATCAATAAATTAGTTTGTTTGAAATCTAAAAAGTTGAATTTCATCCTATGTCTTCACATTGCATTTTAAGTTTGCATAGATTCTACAATTAAATCATTAGAAATAATCATTTTTTACATTCATGTAACTTATACTTTTTCAATTTTCATATTCAACATTAGTTCCTAGTTCAATTAAATTAGATTCATTAGCAAATGAAAAAAAAAAACAACAAACAACCCAATTCAAAAAATTATTCCATTTCAAAAAACCATAACATCCAATCCCTTTATTAGTGATGATTTAGACATGTTATATGAATCCCTTAAGTACTTCCTCTCACTAAGATCATCCACTAAATATATGACACAAAAGGATACATGCATCGATAATCATGATAATCATAATTGTTCTTCTCCGTATATCTCTCCCATTGGTGATGAAGGTATTTTGATGAAAGAAGACACAATCATTGAAGATCATGATATTATTGATTGTCTTCCTCATCCTCCCCTTTTCAATGAAATTATGACACACAAAACTGAAATCATTTCCACTACCTTACTAAGTCCCCATTCATCTCCCAACATCTCCCTTACTTGTGAAAATCCTTTAGTGAATAAGGATAAAATCATGGACGATCTTGAAAAACACATTTGTGTGGAGGATATGATTGAGAGCTATGAAAATCCTACCTCTCCCACTCAATAAGACATTCTAGGACATGGGGATGTAATTTTAGATAATCATGACAATCAACCCTTTTCTTCTCCTAATATCTTCTCTACACATGAAGAAGATAGTTTAGTGTTAGAATAAATTCTCATTGAGACTCATGAGAATATTATTCCCCCCTTTCCTAATGCCCCTATCATTTGGGAAGACCTATTTGAACAAAAAAGTCCAATCATCGGTAACAATGAAACTCCTAGTTATCCTTCTCTTGATGCCTCTCCTATGAGCGATGAAGCTATCTTACCAAATCCAACTATGGCATGTGATGAACCTATTATTTGTCATTTTCCTAAAATATCTCCTCCTAGGATAGATATTATGTCACATAAGAATGATACCTTAGAGAAAGAAGACAACCAAATAGAACCTTCTTCTCATATCACCACTATTGATACTCAAAAAAATCCAATCATTAATCATCCCCCTATGTGTACTGAAGTTATTTTGGACACCCCTAAGAATCCTATCATTCTTTACCCACCATTACACAAGAAACAATCTCACAATACACCCAACCTCATTCTTCCAACTCATGGTCTTTGTGATTGTCCTTTCATAGAAATCAACCCATCCAACAAACCTTCACTCAACATCACTACTATCACACAAGATTCTTCCAGGAAAAATTTAACCTTGGTACATCCTAAATTGATAGAAATTTCATTAAACATGTATCACATAGAAACTTTGTTTCCTTATCCACATAAATAACATTAGTTTCTGCTCCTTTCCATGCAATAGTTGTTGGATCATAACATACTCACTATTGCATGTTTTTCATCCATCGCAAGGGGCATCATACCATCATCCACTCCACACTCACATTTTTCCTACACTAAGTGGGGGCAAGGGGTTAGACAACCTTATCCCCGTATGTCACTTGTCATTGTCTCTTTTGACTAGTCATTAAATTTTCATGAACATATAAGAGAAAGCTTGGGCTATGGATGACGTCATAATATTGACTCACATGTGACATACTATCTTTCTTCATGACACAACTTATCAAAAACATATGACTTGGCATAGGTATTTTAGAATAAGCTCTCATATCCTCTTCTACTTTAAAGCAATTACTCATAGAATGGTGTGTAGAAATTTCTTTAAAGTGGGGGCATACATAGACAACATCTTTTTGAAAATTTTATGGTGTGATTTACTTTTTCTTGTGACATGTCCTCTCCTTGGTGGTTTCATTGGGTTTTATGCCTTCTAAGATTGTACGATCAAATGAAGTGGCTTGATGTGAATGAAGCATCCCATGGATAACAATTTGACAAGGGAACAATGATCAACTAAAGTGTCGTGATGTGAACGAGGCATCCTATGGATAATGATTTGATGCCCTGATTTTTCCTCTCTTGGAGACATTAGGTACAATGCTCCCTAAGAAGAAGAGCTTAAATGAACAGAGAAAAATCCCCTTTAACAATTTTGTTTTACATATCATTCAAAAACATTTAAAAAAAGCATTACACTATGGAACCTTATCAAAGTTATCAGGAGCATAACTTTGGTATGGTTATAGTATGGTGGGAAGCCAACACACTAGCATGACTTTCTCACTAAAACCACCTCTTTGGGAAAACTCACCCCATGAATGACCTTATATTTCCCACCTTGTTTTCCTTCTTGCCATTGTGTTATTTGATCCTAGGGGCTTGACTGCCTTCTTGATCTTTGCATTTGTACAATTGGATCTCTCTTGAATGTCTACTTTAGTGTGAGTTTGAAGCAAGTCCACCCTCTCACTAAAGTGGGGGCTAAATGTGTTGTACAAAAAATGTCCTCTTTCTTGACATGGGAATAACTGATGATAAATAGTACTTAATGAGGTCTTGATCTAGTGTGGTGAGGTGTTTTTCACATCTACACTAGGCCTTGGACCCTTTCAAATGCACTTAACGATGTCTTGTAAAGTTTTGTAAAACACTTTCACGCCTATCTAGACTTAATGAACCCATTTTCCCTTAATTCAACATTATAAAATATATTTAACTGCATTATCACATCAATCTAGAAGGCTTGTAAGATAAACTCAATGTTAAGCTAATGTTGTAATGTGTCTTACACATTCACATTGGATGTTGTGCCTTTCTAGGTTTGTGGAGCTCATTTAGTGTTGAAAAGTGTATTTAATCACACTTTTACATTGAATTTTATGTCCCAATCCCTAATTAACATTTACATCATCATTAATAGGCCCCTATTGCCCCATATTGTTCATCCCAAGGCTTAATTTGATCAAATACCCAAAGAAATCAACATAAGAACTGAAATTTCTCATTCTCCAACATTCCAGTTGTTGAAAGGACACCTCTAGAACTAATTCACCACTCTAGGTGAATGAGTCCCTACTAGGTGGGACTGATTTTCCCAAGGTGGTGAATGAGTCCCATTTGGGCCATTTTTTACGTTTGAGTGAGAGAAATTAGGTTTTAAGTTTAATTTCTCTTTATGTCAATCTTGGGGATCTAATTAACAGGAAAATTAGGAGAATTTCCTATAAAATCAAGTCTATAAACCCTAATTTACATCTCATAACTCATTCACACATCTCTTATCATTAATTCATCATCTATCTTCTCTTTCAAGTCAAGCAAGTTAGGGTTTCATCATTGCAAGTCATCAAGATAATTTCCAAATACATTCAAGGGTAGATTCTTCATATTTTGTTGTAGACATTCAATATCAATCATCATGGAAAGTTAATAACTTCATTATTGCATTCTTCATTACATTATTTTCGCATTTTGGTTTATTACCTAAAAAGGGATTTGACCAAGGCAAATCCCCATGCCCTAACATTCAACATTTCTCTCTCTTGTCTTGTGTGTTTGCATATTTAGGGATTTTGAATGTTTTTAATTCATTGAAGATCAAGTTGAAAAGTTGTTCAAATCATCTCTTCATTGGATAAGGAAAAATATCAACAAAAAGTTACCTTTAGGCCCAAATTTGATAGTTTCAAAATCAGACACCTGGAGAAGCAGAAAGTGCAAACTGAAGGCTCTTGTTTCCACCTTTGAATCTTCAAAAATTAAAAATTTGACTCATTCACCATGGGTGGTGAATGAGTCCCACTGCCAGGCCTAATTTTGGTTTTCTTCATTTTTAGATACCTATTTGTTTGAAACAGGCTCTAGAGCAGTTTCACAGAACTGGGACTGATTCACCTAGGATGGAAAATGAGTTCCACCAGGCCTAAAAACTAGGATTATTGGCATTCCATAAGTCATTTCCAATTTCCATCAATATCTTAAGTGTACACTTTCAGTTTCATCCATTTTTGTTGTAATTTGCATTCATTTCTAAGTGTTTATGCATTACACAATGTGTTTTCAAACACTTCATTTTTCATTAGTTTTGCATTCATAATCAGTCAATTTTATCAATTATTTGCATTTATATCATTTCATTTATTCATAATTACATCATACATTCCTTAGTTTGAATGAACCTCCTCAATTTTTGGGTTCTATCTCTCTCCTTTTAGGTGAAAAACCCTAAGAGTGCAAGAGAAGTACATAGAATACACCATAAAATTGATGGTTCAAATACTAACCATGTAAAAAATTAATATAAAGAAAAAAAATTACAAATCAAAGTGGATTCAATTTTTATTGGGAATTTAAATATCAAAAGGAACAAGAAGAGCTAGATACGATTAAGTGTAAGGAAACACTACACCTAGATTTTGTTAAGAATAAACTTGTCATTTAGCTTAAACATAGGAACAAACTGTAGCAATCTAAAATTTTAATCCCTAGACAACCAAAAGAAAGAATTCTTGTTGGGAATATAGGAGGTTTTTTTTTTCAATTATATCATACCATCGCTGACCTTGAAATTGGAATATATATTCACTAAATATCTTAACATTGATCGAAGTACATATTCATCGTGATACTTATTGCATGTCACAATTCTTCTTTTCTAATGCAAAAAAAGATTTTTTTTCAAAAAAATGGTGCTCTTAAGGTCATTTGTTATCAATAAGTAGGATTAGTTCATTAATATGATTAAATGAGGATCCATACTTGAAATATTTTTAGATTGGGGAGGTGTTATGAAAACCATGTCACAAGTTGTTATAGCTATTGAAATTCCTTTCTTGGGTAATATTGTGAGAAATTTCATTTAAGTCTTTTGGTTCCTTGAGAATTTTGTGAAGTTAAACATTCACAAAAACTCTGTTTGTCTTGAAAAAGGTTGTGAAAACCTAAATTTGGATTCTAACAAAGTTGTTGGTATGAGTTTTCCATAGTCCATGTAGTTACAAATTTAGCTTTTGGATTCAACTATGTTAGTTTTTTTGTCAACATTTTAGATCACACTCAGTGATCCATCATTAGAGGAAGAAATGAAATGAGATTGCAAAATAAGTCTTAATAAAGGGTGAGGTGGAGGAGTTAGAGAAAATATTTGACAAACATACAACAAAAAATCAATATAATAATACTAAGAATAAATAAACAAGCAAACCTTACAAGGAAATTAAAGAAAAAAGACAAATCACAAAAGATGAGAAACAAGTCAAAAAAAGAAACAAGAAAAACAAGTTGAGTATAAATAAATTAAACAAAAGTAGAAAGTGAGTTCAAAGAAAAAAATATTAAAAAAGAAGTGAAAGGAGAAGAAGAAAAATTCATAAAAATAAGAGAAATTAATAAAGGATAAGAGGGAGTTAGACCCAAATGTAAGAAAAATAATAACCTTGAAATTCCTTACTAATGTTAAAATAGATCAAAATTCTCAAAAACTAATGAAGAAACATGCTAAAGAAAGTATAAAACATTGAAAAATATCAAATAAAGAAGACAAAAAGAACAAAAGGAAAGAAATTTTAAAATTAAAAAGCTATAATTATTTAATTAGTTAATGTTGAATTACTATAAAGGAAACAAAAAGCATGAATAAGGTTAGAAAGATAAAAAATAAGACCTCAATTCGAAACAAAAGGTAAAAAGAGAAGGAACAAGAAAGAAATACAAGATAGATTAAAATTACAATAAGGAAGTAGATGTAGATTAAAAAAATAAACACAAAAATTAAAGGTAAAAATTAATGTAGAGCACAATAAACTAAAACATAAGAAAATTAAGAAATAAATAATAGTAAATAATAGAAGAGGACAAAAGGATAAAAAAAATTAAACTTAAAAGGTTATAATTATTAATTTAGTTAACGTTATAATACTATCAAGGAAACAAAAAATGTAAATAAGGTAAAAAAGACAAAAACTAAGACCTCAGCTCAAAACATAAGGTAAAAAAGAGGAGTGAAAAAGAAAAACAAGATGAATTAAAAAATTAATAAGGAAGCAATGAGGGGAAAGCACAAAAATGAAGGAAAAAATGAAGTAAAGCTTAATAACTAAAACATAAGAAAAATTATGAATTAAAAATAGTTACCACTAGATGAAAAAGTATAATTAAATAGGAATGAAAAAGAAGAAAAATAATATTAAAAAGGAATAGGTAAGAAGAAAAGAACCAATGCAAAGATAAGGGAGGAAAAGTAGAAAGGGAGAAGACAAAAAGTGAGAAAAGGAAGAAAAGAGGTTAGATTGCACAGAAGAAAAGGAGCAAAAGAAGACATAGGGGGAGAGGGAAAGAAGGCGAAGGTGAAGGCAAGAGGGAACGAATTAGGCGGGAGGGTTGGAATGGGGGGAGTTAAGTAAGGGGTGCCAAGCATGACTTAATTGCCAACCTTCATCCTGATTGAGATTGATGGAGTGGTTTTTTATGGTGATGGCTTCTTACAATTTACACTTGAAAAAGTTATCTTCTTTAACCACAACTTGGGTGTTCTCAAGGAAGATGTGGTGCTTGGTTTGGTGGGAATGCTCTGCAAGGCCTGATTTATAGATTCTATCATGCCTAATATCATCACAATGTTCTTTGATTCTAGTGTTGATGGATCACCCCGCTTTTCCAATATATGGGGTCCCGCAAGAGCAATCAATCTTGTACACACCAGAGTGGAGAAGAGACGATAAGGGTTCCTTGGTCGAGGGGATGAGATTCCTTGTGGTGGATATGGGTTTGAAAGCACAAGAAATACCTTTTTTTAAAAATAATTTTATAAACCTTATTAGAGAGGCCTTCAACATAGGGCAGGGTGGTAAACTGGAAATAGGTTGTTCCATTAGACTTACGAGCAAGAATAGTTTGGTTTTTGGAGAACTCATAAGCTTTGAGGATTTATTTATCACAATATCCATTGAGCTTGAAGATATGGTAGAGATGAGAAAGCTCAAGATCAATGGGCTCTTTATCACAAATGCGATAATCTTGGGTTGCTAGAGTGTTGAGGACACTATCCTTTTGAGCCAGATGGTGATGGGAAGAAGTGTGAAGATAGAGGTCAATGTGTGGATTTTCTAAAGACCCAACGAGCTAGGAAACCATCCTCTTTTTTGATGATGAGGACATCAAGAGTAAGTTGGGTGTTTGATTCAACTTCCTTGGTAAATTGAATGTACTCAACTAGGTTATTTAGGTGGGAGTCAAAAATGTCAAGTTGGTCACAACCATGTGGCCAACAAACATTGGTGTCATCTATGTAATGTTTCCACCAACAAGGCTTCAGAGGGAAAGAATTGAGAGAAAATTCCTCAAAATATTCCATGTAGAGGTTGGCTATGACTGGAGATAAGGGGGAGCCCATGGCAACTCCATCAATTTTTTCATAAATCACATTTTGGAAAGAAAAGAAGGTGGAACGAAGGAAAAAGTCAACAAGAGAAGCAATTTCTAGATTGGTTTTGCATTGGACTAACTCCATTAAGTCACCAATGGGGGCCTTGGTAAACAAGGAGACAACATTGAAGTTGACAAGGATTTCATTATATTTGACCTTCTTGTCATGAATAAAATTGATGAAATGGTTGGAGTCTTTAATGAAAGAATCATAATGGCCTATAAAAGGAGAGATTATCTTAGCAAGGAAAGAGGCTAGATTATATGTGGGAGAATGGGTGGTGTCAACAATAGGCCTAAGGGGTATGCCAGGTTTATGAATTTTTGGGGCACCATAGATGTGGGTTGTGAATTGCTTGTTAGGGATGAGACATTTCTTGGTGGAGTCATCAAAGGAAGAAAGAGAGATGGAAAGTTTGAATTTTTTGACAATTTTAGAAATCGGGTTATTTGGGAGGGCATGGTAGCTACCGCTCTTGGTGAGGTGGTTAATCCTTTTAGAGACATAAACATGCTCATCTAGGATGACCATTGCATTACCTTTTTCAACCTTGGTAATGATGATGTACTCATTTTTAGCTAGCATTTTGAAGGCCAAAAATTTAGCTTTAGGGACATTGCGATGGGGGGGATTAGCATGCCTTAATGCAACAACACAATCTTTCCTAATTTCATTGGTAATTGGAATGGGAAGAGATTGTATAGCTTTCTCAATTTTGATAAGGAAGTCTACTTTAGGGATGGACAATGGAGTGAAGGAAAAATTTAGACCATGTTTTAGAAATTTAAGGGCCAAAGGGTCAATCAAGAGCTTGGAAAGGTTGACAACCAACTTGGACTCCTAATATTTGATGTATTTGAGGGGGTCGAGATTGGAGTCCTTGGTAATAGAGTTAGAAAGGCAACTAAATGATTGACAAGTGTTTATCGAGGCAGAGGAATGGGTAGGAGGGCAGGTTGAGGTGATTGCAGCAGTGGAAGATTGAGATGAAAGATTAAGGTAGGTGGGGGGAGAGGAGGCCATGTGTTGAGAGGGGACAAAATAGGAAGGAGGGGAAGAGTGGTGGTCAAGAAAGTGTTACATGTTATTCTTTCCTTTCAAGGTTTGCAAAACCTTTGAAATTTCCTATAGTTTGTAAGAATTTGAAGAGAATGAAGTGTTACATGTCATTCTTTCCTTTCAAAATTGAGAGAGGTTGTGAGAACTATGTTGGCTCTCATTGAGGTTGTGGAAAGCATGTGGG
Organism: Sequoia sempervirens; assembly: GCA_007258455.2. Classification (NCBI taxonomy): domain Eukaryota; kingdom Viridiplantae; phylum Streptophyta; class Pinopsida; order Cupressales; family Cupressaceae; genus Sequoia; species Sequoia sempervirens. Next base: position 17,321 of record VDFB02293226.1, on the reverse strand, counting down.
ATCTAAACATGTTTTAATAAACCTTATTTAAACCAATAAAATCATGTTTTGTCTTTATAAATTGATAAAGTTTTAAAGTTTTTTTTCTCAAGACTCCTTAAAAAATGAGGAAGAGGGATTAAATGAAATTTTAGCAATCTAAAATTTTAATCCATAGACAACCACAAGAAACCATGCTTGTTGGGAATAGAGCAAGTGTATTTTTTGCAATTGTACCATGCCATCATTGACCTTAATTGGAAGATATTCACTAAATATCCCAACATTGAAAAATGTACATATTCACCATGACACTCACTCACAAATCTTCTTTTCCATTACATATAATGAAGCTATTTCAAAAAACATTGGTAATTTTCTAGTTTATTTATGATTAATAAGTAATATTAGTTCATATATTTGACAACATACATTTTGCACCAATTTCTTGTTAGTTATAGTTATTTTTTATTAGGTAAACACTTCTGACTATGAAATGGTTGCAAGTATGGGTAGTTGGTGTTGTCATTGATGTCAAAAAGCCTATTTTGTCATTGATGTCTATTGTCAGGTAAGATTGTTGCAAGAATGAGAGTATTTGATGTTATCCTTGCTTTGATTAGTTGCATTATGTTTTTATTAGTAAGGCTACTAGTCTCAATCTCTAGTGTTATTGTGATAAGCTTCTATGATCTATGGTTTAGTTGTTATATTGTAGTTGGTTCAGTTGTGTTGAGAAAGCATTGAAGATTATGAGAATGTGTCTTTGGTGCTTGGTCTCCAAGTTCTTTTGAGAAAAATTGATAAAAATAAAAAATAATGCATTGCAATAGTGTTCTAGGATGTAGGGTTGCATTATGGTTTTGCTCTGCATTTCTTCTCAAGTTGAAGATTTGCTTATGAATTTTAGATATGTTGATTATAGATATTCAAAGGTGTTGTATCCAAAATTTGATGTGCTAGATGGTTGTGCAATTGAAGTTGTGTTCACCAGAGTGTGAACTATGTATTGCAAAGGTGTTTGGGAGAAATGTTTCTACTCTATGTTTCTTTGTAGTTATGTTTCAAGTCTTGAAAGGATTTGAAGGAGTGTTGATAGTGTTGGTATCATTCTTCAGTTGAAGTGGTTTGAGATTTGGCCCTTCAGAAGTCAATTTATTGAGTTACAGTGTATTACAGATTAGTCTGGATGTATTGGGCATGTACATTCTTCAAGTGAAAGATGTTTCCAATGAGTTTGTTGGATTTCAGGGTGTTTGTGAACTATTCTAAATTGTGTTCAAGTGAAATTTTTCATCCACGAGTTTTTAGATTAAAGGAAGTGTGCACTTAAAATTTTAATGGTGTTTACATAGGTATCAACTAATTGTGGTGTTTACACTACTTACAAAGGTGCTTAGTTGTTTGTGGAAGTGTGGTGTTCATGTAAGGATGGATTTGGGTCCTAGATAAAGAGTGTTGTGGTCCACATTCATTCATTTCCACCATGAGAATATTTTGGTCCTAACCTAATTTGAATTTGCATGTTTGAGTTGCATAGCCGACCTTGGAGAAAGTTTCAAGGTTAAAGTCGATATAAATATGAGTTGATTTGTTAATGGATTGTGTGTAGAAGAGATAGACAAGTATGATGTGAATTATAGTTATAGAGTGAGAATTTGAGAAGTTTAGTGTGAGATTTCATGTGTTAGATTATTAGATGTAGCGAGCATAAGGTTTCTACAATTCTTTAATCAAGCTATGAAGGTGTTGGAAACATTGTGGTGGATTCTCTATTGCATTGAGATAGTTTTCTTTGTGTAACATTTATTTTTTACCTTCTTTTCTATTATGGTAGTGAGCCCTTGGCAGTGATCCTTTCTTTTTTTGGGTAGTGAACCCTCTTGTAGTGAGCCCTTGTAAAATGTTGTTATTACTTATAATGTGATCTAATCCTCACCATGGTTTTTCCCATTTTGGGTTTCCCACATAAATATGGTGTTCTCTTATGTATGGTATTTTTGTATTTTAGTTTCCGTTATTTTATTTCCATGATAAATCATCATAACATATTTAAGGGTTGATTGAATGAATATGGATCTAAATGTGTATAAGGGTTTTGAAGTTTCAGGGTACAAATGATTCACCCCCTACGCTCTTAGTTGTCTTTGAATTTCAACAATTGGTATCAGAGTGAGGTTCCTTAGAAGAAATCTTAACCATTTGAGGTAGATCCAAGAAGGTGCACAAGAAGGAGATCCACATGTCTGATGGCACAAAATATGCATTCTAGAAGACAAGGATGAAAGGTTATCTAGTTTATATTGGATTTGACATTTGGAAGACAGTACAAAATGATTATACTATGCCTACAAATGGCCCAAGCATTGAAGTTGAAATTAAGGCCTATGAATGCAATGGTAAAGCAAGGTATGTTCTCTTGTGTAGTCTTGCAAATTTTGAATTAGTGAAAGTTATGGATCTAAAAATTGCTAAATAAATCTAGATAGAGTTAGAAAGTATTTATGAAGGAGATGATAAGGTCAAATAAGATAAGATGCAGAATATGAAGATCACATTTGAGAACCTACGGATGTCTGAAGATGAAAATATTACAAGCTACATGTAGAGGGTAGATGAAATGGTTAGTTCCATTAAAGGACCTGGTGGAAAAGTAAAAAAATAAAAAGTGGTAAAGAAAATTCTTAAAAATATTCCTAAAGCATACATTCTTAAAGTTTTTTCTATTAAGGAATTTGTAAATCTAGATTTGTATGTACTAGAGATTAGTTGTATGGCTCCCTAAATACATTTTAAATGAGAGAATTTGGTGCAAATATTGGTGCAAAAGTTGAGACTTCTTTTAAGGCTAGAAAATCAAAGAAGACTGAAGAATTAGATCAGGAGGATCTTGATGATGTGGAAGCTAAATTTGTGAGAAGGATGAAAAGGTTACTTTTAATTACAAAGGTAAGTTTCTTTTGAAATTTTTTAGTTGTGGAAAGATAGGTTACTATGCTTCAAAATGTCTAAATAGGGCTATGAATGAAAAAAATAAGGAGAACAAAGGTAATATGATTAAGAAAAGCTATTATGTTAGAGAAGATGCAAGTATTTATAGTGATGAATATGATTATGGAGATGATGATGATGGTGAATTCTTGTTTATGGATTTAAAAGATGAAACCAATTATGCTAAGTTCTCTAAAAGATATGTGAAGGAAATCCCTTCGCAAATGAGGGACAAGACTAAAGGTACTTTGATATTTCTTTTTCATGGTAGATAAGATAATAACTATTGGATTATTAATAGTGGATGCTCTTACCATATGACTGGTGATATGAGTAAGTTTGATAAAATTGAAAAGTATGATGGAGGACTTGTTATATTTGGTGGTGATTCAGGTGCTAAGATATGTAGAATAGGTTCAATTAGTTTTTATGACAAGCATAATACTGATGATGCTTACTTTATCAAGGGTTTAAGGCATAATCTCTCAAGTGTTGGACAAATGTGTAGAAAAGGGTACAATCTTATGTTTTAGGATAATGGATGGGAGATTAAAAAAAGGGTACATAATTGTGATTGCTACTGGAAGAAGGACAGATGGAAATGTCTATGAACTTAAGGGTGTTGATGGTTATTGCTTTATGAATCAAATTAATGAAAGATAGCTATGGCATAGGAGGATGTATCACATCAATTTTGATAACCTAGTAAGAATCAACTCAGTTCAAGTAGTGAGAGATCTAGAAAAGATTACAAAACCTATCAATGTTATCTATTAGGATTGTTAGATTGGAAAGAAAATAAGAAGTTTCAAAAGTAAAGAATAATCTACTACCGGATTGTTAAAGTTGGTGCATACATATCTTTATGGTCCTATAAGAGTAATAATTCTTCAAGGTGACTAGTATTTCATGCTATTGATTGATGATTATTCTAGAATGACATGGGTTACTTTTCTCAAAGAAAAAAATGAAGCCCTAGATAATTTTAAATCATTTAAAGTTATGGTTGAGAATGAAATGGATATAAAAATAAAGTGTTTGAGGTATAACAAAGGTGGAGAGTTCACCTCTAATGAATTTAATATGTTTTTTGAGAATCATGGCATAAAAGGAACTTGTTTTCCCCTAGGACTCCTCAACAAAATGGAGTGGTTGAAAGGAAAAACAAGACTATTCAAGAAGCTGCAAGGACTATGATGAAAGAAGGAAACCTAATAAAAATTTACTAGAGAGAAGCAATTCATATTGTTGTCTATATACTCAATAGAGTTCAAGAAAAATCAAATAGCACAAAGACTCCCTATGAGCTATGATATGGAAGGATTCCTACAGTCAAGTACTTCAAGGATTTTGGAAGAAAATGTTACATCAGAAGAGATGAAGAAACTTTGGGAAAGTTTGATGCAAGGTCTAATGAAGGTATCTTCCTTGGATATTCTACTAAAAGAAAAGCTTACTGATGCTACAACAAAAGACTAAGAAATATTGTTGAGAGTGCAAGTGTCAAAGTTGATGAAGATTTTCAAAATTTAGTATTGATATATGGATATGAATCAAATGAGCCTACTTACAAAGAAAAAGAAAAAGATAATGATAAGGAAGTTCAGATTGAAGAGGAAGAAGCTTAAAAAAGAATCACTCTGAAGACCCCAAAATCCTTAAGTATGTGCAAAAGAATCACTCTGAAGAACAAATCATTGGAGACAAAAGAAAACGTGTATTGACAAGAAGGGAATTTGTTGAAGAATAGGTAAATCTATGTTTAATTTTTGAAGTTGAACCTAAAAAAATAATTGAGGCATGCAAATATGAATGTTGGATAAAGGCTATAGAAGATGAACTACTACAGATTGAGAAGAATCAGACTTGGGAACTTGCCCCAAGACCTACAATCAAAAAAACAATTGGAACTAAATGGGTGTTCAGGAACAAACTAAATGAGAATGAAGAAGTGGTAAGAAACAAAGAAAGTCTTGTGTGTAAAGGCTACTCACAAGTTGAAGGAATAGATTATGAGGAGACAATTTCTTTGATGGCAAGAATGGAAGCTATGAAGATGTTTTTGGCTTTTGCAACACATAAAGATTTCAGAGTTTATCAAAGGGATGCAAAGTTTAATTTCTTGAATGGAGAACTAGAAGTATACATGGAACAATCATAAGGATTTTAGTTATCAGAAAAATGAGATATGGTTTGTAGATTGAAGAAGGTATTATATGGATTGAAGCAAGCTCCCAAAGCTTGGTATGCAAGTTTGGATAGGTATTTGATACATTAAGGATTCAATAAAGGTATGATGTAGAGAAGGGGTTATCAATTTTTTTTTTAACTCAAATAACTCCTTGCCAAATTCCTAACACCTCAAACAAAGTGATTTTCTTCACAATCTTCCACTATGCCTTATAAGGAAACAAACAGGATTTTTCCCACATGATTTTCAAAAAAAACCCAACACCCAAAAAATGAACACCATTCTAGATACCCATTATGCTATTTGAAAACATATCCAATTTAAAAGTATGGTTATTTTGAAACAAATCCTTCAAATTTGGATTGCTACACTTAGGTTTAGGCCTAATTAGGCTTGTTCTAAAAAGCAACAATAAGGATTTCAATCTCCCAACCTCCACTCTTCAATCCAAAGCATATAACATGTCATATGGGCTATACAAATGCAATTTATATTAACTAGAATGATCTCCAAACAAATTTTCTATAAACCCTAACCCCTATACATCTTATTTGCCTAAAACATGAGGTTTTTCAGCCTAGGGCAATGACAAAAATCCTCCAAACTTCATCCCCTACTTTTGAAACCTTTTAGAAAGAAAAAAACTTTATTCCTCCCATTCCACCAAGTCTCAAAGATTTTTTTTGGTGGAATGGTGAGCTTTTCATTTTTTCTTCTCTCAAAACACTAAAACCTAGGGTTTTAGAATAGTCTGGAGTAATTTTCCTCTAAAATGATCAAATCTAGATGAAATTAAAGGAAATGGAGTTTTTCATAAATTATACTTCATTCCACATCAACAAAAATGAATTTTATACCATTGAAAAGCTATATAGGCTATACTATTCTTTGTAGCAGCAAAATTTTCAATTTGAAAATGTAGAAAACAAAGTTGTATTCATTTTCAATCTTCAAAAAAAAACAAAAACCTCTTCTTAGAATTCACAAGGCTTATTTAAGAATTACAAAACAAAATAAATTGATCCCAACTATCCTTTAACTTCCCAACCATTCAACTTCCCTCTAACAACCCAAAATGCAAAAATATGCACAATTGCTTTGACTACTTTTGCAACATTTGTAACATTTACAAAATAGATGCCAAAAATGACCCAAGACCCCTAAAAAATAATAGAAATGGTATTAAAGACCTATTACAACTAAGAAAACACAAAACCAAACAACAACTTGACATTTGACCACCTCTCATCCCATGGGTACCCCTGCACCATACTCCCTAGGAAGAATAGACTCAAGTCCCATTGAGGACAATGTTGCAACAATATATTCTTGTTTGATCATATCATTATCTGACCTCCAATTGGAACCTCCATCTAGAAAACCTTACCAATGGACCAAAAATTGGATTTATTCATTATCCCTTGTCTTGTTGAATGATTTGGAACCTAGGCTATGCTTTAACTTCAGAGGGCTACTTGATGGATGGTCCCTAACCTATTCTTCACTTGAAGATGTTGTTCAACCTACCTCTTTACCTATTACCAAACATCATCCATTCTTGTAATGAACTCCCTTGTTCTTCACCTTAGGTGTGTGCTCAAACTTGTCCACCTTCCTTTGCAATTCATCCTTGACCTTCTCACTGTTGCTTCCCACCTCTTCCATTTGTTGTTGTGTATCCATAACTATTGCTTTGTTAGGTGTACTAACCTTTGGCATGGCAAGAATTAAATGAGAAATATTCCATTTTTTAATCAATGATTGAAACACTTCTCCAACCATCATGGCAACATACTTCCTACACCAATCTTGGATCTCCACAACTAAGACATTCTTTATTTCTATTGTCATATTGCTTTTAGATTTAGGAGTGGCTATAAGCTCCTTGTCGTTCTCTTCTGCTATCTTTATGAACTCCTTTCTTCCTTCCATCATCACATCAGCTCCCATACTTTGGAATTTGTCCTCTTCTTTCAATGGTGTCAAAGTATAAGAAACCCCATCTTTTTCTATCTCATAGGTATTCCTTCTCCCATTTTACATAGCATGCCTATCAAATTTCCAAGGCCTCCCTAGCATCAAATGGAATACATCCATAGGCAATATGTCACATTGAATTCTACCCTTATACCCTCCTATATTGAACTCCACCCAACTTTGTTCATTTACAAAAACATACTAACCCTCATTCAACTAAGAAAATTTATAAGGAGTATCATGTGGTATTCTAGGAAACTTGAGTTTTTCAACCATCTCAATTGAAACCATATTATCTATGCTTCCTAAATCAATTAAAACTTTACATACCTTACCCAAGAACTTACAAGTTGACTTGAAGAGAGTCTTCCTTCGTGGTGGCCCATTTTCTACTGATGCTTTGATGAGATTTCTGCTTACCATTAGTGATTCCCCAACCTTTGGAGTAGCATGTTGTGATGTTGAGTTGACACTCTCATTGTCTTCTTCTTGCACCAATTGAGCTCTTCTTTCTCCTCCATGTGAAGTAGAGGCTTCACCTTCATTGCACTACCATGCTTGATGTCCAAAATTATTGCATTGATAGCACCTTCCGGTGAATCCTTGTGAACCTCTTCCTTGACCTCCAAATCTGCCTCTAAAGCCTGATCTACCTCCTCTAAATCCACCCCTCTAATCTGCCCCTTGCTCTTGGACTGTACTTGCATCTTCTTGGCTCTCATATGACTGCCTTGGATTAGAAAATGAACCTATTCCTCTAGAAGTGTTGCCTCTGCCCCTATTTTGTTTGTCTTTCCTTCCCTTCAACATTTCTTTTTCCCTAATAGCCAATCAAAAACATTCTTCCACCATTCTAGGGGTGGCAAGATTCAACTCATCTTGTATATTGAACCTCAACCCATTTATGTACCTTGCTACTTTCTCCACCTCATCCTCAACATGACCTTCCCTTATGCTTAACTTATGAAACTCCTCTATATAATCCATGACATGGGTATGTGCAGGATCATGGTATGCCAAAAAGTGGCAATATTTGTAGGGTATGTGGTGGCGACTTTTTTCACCCAAAATTAATGAAACGAAAGGGTTTTTAGAGGAGATTCTCAGCTTTCCAAAAATATAAATTATGATTTAATTTGAATTTAATAAATAATTATTATTCATTTTCTATTAGAATTATGACTAAAGTCCTGATCGATAGGCTGATTGAAAAACATCTATAACTTTCAAACGGTATCATATTTTTTGAATCCAAAACATGCGTCACATTATATGCTTTACATACTATAGGATTAAAAAGAAAAATTAAATTTCATGAATTTTTGACCAAGTTAAGGTGGTCAGACATACGAGTTTTTATATTTTTAAAAGTTGTAATAAAAAATTCATAATTAATTATTTACTTGGAAAAAAATTACAAAAAAATATGCATCACATCCAGACATGAGTCCTATACTTATATATAAAATCTTACAAAAAATATTATCATTTTATTATGGTTAGGGTGCAGACACCTACTTCTTATTTTTTTCCACTGAAATTTAAGTACTCTGCATTGAAATTTCAAATTTTCACCAAATACATTTTTTTATTTTTAAATAAACCTAGTATTTAGAAACTACATTCAATTTTCTACAAATTATATTCTTACATATTTTTGAAATAATATAGATAACTTATTCAAATATTTACGCCAAGTTGCTAACCTCCATTTTTTGAATTTTTTGCCACTTAAGGACTGTTTGGCATACCATGATCCCACATGCCCACATCCATCTCCTTTTGTTTGAGGTTTTGAAGCTTTCTAAATGTCTGGATTGCATAATCACCATGTATAAATTGACTCTTGACTTTAGAAACCATTCGGTCCCAAGAATTGATTTTTGACTTTCCCTTCTTCAACTTCTCTTCCTGCACATAATTCCACCAAGTTAAGGTAGGGCCTTTCAACTTTTTTTTAGAAAATTTCACCCTTTGATCATTTGCCACCTCTTCATACTCAAAATAGTTATCAAGTACATCAATCCAACCTAGGACCTCTTCACTATCCAACTTCCCATCATACATGGAAAATTCCATCTTCACCTTAGGAAAATCTCCCTTGATAGTCTTCAACATCTTAACCATTCTCAATTCATCAGGGTCCAACTCATTATCATCTTGGACTCCTCTTTGAGGGTTTTCATTCTCACCCCCCTCCTCTTCCCTTTCATCACTTTGGTCTCCAATGACCATGCCTCTCCTTTGGTTTGATTCTAATACTGTAATTCTGGCTAGGACAGCTTCTTGAGACTCCTTCAATTGTCTCAACTGCTTGGCATGCTTTTCTTTCAACTCTCTCACTTCTTTGGTCATTGGATTGTTGTTAAGAGGCATCTTGTTCACTTTTTCACTTCAACCTTTCTCTCTTATTTCACACTTTCACCTTTTTACAGACCTACCTATGCTCTAATACCACTTTGATATAGAGAAAGGGTTCTCAAAAATAAAATTAACTCAAAAAAATCCTTTCCAAAGTTCTAACACCTCAAACAAAGTGATTTTCTTCACAATCTTCCACTATGCCTTGTAGGGCAACAAACAAGATTTTTCCCACATAATTTTCAAAACAGACCCAACACCTAAAAAATAACCACCATTCCAGATACCCGTTATGTTATTTGAAAACATATCCAATTTACAAGTATGGTTGTTTTGAAACAAATCCTTCAAATTCGAACTGCTACACTTAAGTTTAGGCCTAATTAGGCTTGTACTACAAAGCAACAATAAGGATTTCAATCTACCAACCTCCACTCTTCAATATAAAGAATCTAACATGTCATATGGGGTCTTCACATGCAATTTCTATCAACTAGAATGATCTCCAAACAAATTTTCTATAAACCCTAACCCCTATACACCTTATTTGCCTAAAACATGAGGTTTTTCAGCCTAGGGAAATGACAAAACTCCACCAAACTTCATCCCCTACTTTTGCAACCTTTTAGAAAGAAAAAACAACTTTATTCCTCCCATTCCACCGAGTCTCTAAAACTTTTACTATTGGAATTGTGAGTTGTTCATTTTTCTTCTCTCAAAACACCAAAACTTAGGGTTTTAGAACAATTTGGAGTAATTTACCTCTCAAATGCTCAAATCTAGATTAAATTCAATGAAACCAAGTTTTTCAAGTTAGAATCCATTCCACATCAACTCAAATTAATTTTAGACCATTTTCAAGTTGTAGAGGGTTGTACTAATCTCTATAGCAGAAAAATTTTCAATGTGAAAACATAGAAAATGGAGTTGTATTCATTTTCAATCTTAAAAAACAAAAACCAAAACCTCTTCTTGGATTTCACAATGCTTATTTAAGCATTACAAAACAAAACCAATCAATCCCAACTATCCTTTAACTTCCCAACCGTTCAACTTCCCTCTAACAACCCGAAATGCAAAAAAATGCAAAGTTGCTTTGACAACTTTTGCAACTTTTGTAACATTTACAAAATAGACTCCAAAAATGATCCAAGACCCCTAAAAAACAATAGAAATGGTATTAAAGACATTATTACAACTAATACAAAAAAAAACCAAACAACAACTTAACATTTGACCATCTCTCATCCCATGGGTTTCCCTACACCAAGGTACCACAAATAGTAATCTTTACTTTAATGTTGAAAAAGATAAAATTTTGATTGTGGCTATATATGTTGATGACATAATTTTTGGAGGAAATGAAGCTACACATAAGAAGTTTACATAATATATGTAGAATTAGTTTGTGATTTCTATATTTGGGGAGATGAATTTCTTCCTTGGACTACAAATCAACCAAACATATAAAGGCATTTTCATTTCACAATCAAAGTATGTCAAAGAAATCTTGAATACATTTGGAATGAAAGACTCTCAACTGGTGTGTACCCCTATGGTTATTGGTTGAAAGCTAAGAAAAAATGATGAATCTCCTAAGGGTTATCAAATCAAGTCATATCAATGATTGGTGGAATGTTATATCTAATTGCTACTAGACTGGATACCATGCATGCAGTTTGTCTTGTGGCTAGATTTCAAGAAGATCCTAGAGAGTCACATGTTGCAATAGTGAAGAGGATATTAAGATACTTGAAGGGAAATTTGGATCATAGCTTGAGGTATTCAAAGGATATTTATTTTAATTTAAGTGCTTATATAGATGTATATTGGGTTGGTTGTGTAGATGAAAAAAAATTCAAGTGGTGGTGTATTCTTTCTTGGATGTAGATCGGTATCATGCCTAAGCAAGAAACACAATTCAACTACTTTATCTATTGCAAATGTTGAGGACATTGAAGCAACATCTTGTTGCACGTGGGTTTTATGGATGAGAAAACTATTGAAGGATATTAGAGTGGTGTATGATGAGCCTATTTTTATCTTCTATGATAATACAAGTGTGTTGGAAGTTGGAAGTCTATCATTGATGATGTAATTTGGAAACATGAGCATGAGGTGCATATATTGCATGATCCAATGTTGTCATTGATGTCAACATTGTTATGATCATTCTAGCATAGCTTGGAAGTATTTTTGATGGCATATGTACAAAGCAAGTTGGTCCAAAAAATATGGTTATACAAGAAATTGGCTAAGTATTTCCTCTGGTAGTGTTATGGTTTAGTGCGTCAATTTTTGTGTTTGTACTCCACCACAAGTGGAGATATCACTTTGAAATTTTTGATATAGTTTTGAGATCATAAGGTGCAACTATATTCAATATTTTGTGACATTCTATGAAGTTTCCCGAAAGATGTGTATTACAATGTTAAACCCTATATACCATAGTTATTTTTGTGCAGTGTATCAATGTGGGATATTTTTCATTTCTTTATGGATAATTATTTTGTTTTGTGATGATGAAGACAAGCTAATGGATGTTGTTTGAATGGGAATTTGAATATAGATCAAGTTTTTAAGAATACATTTGGTGAATTATGTGTACATATGAAGGTTTTGTGTTTAGGTCTTATCTTTGGGCTGACCTAAAACATTTGATGTTTTGGAGAGTATAAGCAAGTAACTTTACCTTATGTAGGATTTATATTAGGTCTATTATAACCTATCTTGATGTAAATTGAATTTTGAATCAAGGAAAAAAGTGTGGATAATTTTTTTTGAGGACAACATGCTTAATTTTGTGTGTTACTTCTAATTAGGGCGACCTAATTGAAGTTACACTTGATATAAATATATATAGATGAATCTCGAGAATTTTAGAAGATGAGAAGCATAGGATGATAAAGAGATAGAAAATGGTATTGAGCGATATATGACATGTATGGTGTTCCACCTATATGTGTGTGACACTGAATTGAGTAGATTGTGAACATAGCAAATATTGATTCAAATTAGTGTGAAGATCAGTTTTTACTTCATTGGAACTATAATCCAACATATGATAGATGTTATTGTATTAGTTCAAATAGGATGTATATCCACCTCTTCTATGTTCTTTCTCTTTCTCTATTGATAGTGAGTCTAGCTAATAGTGAGCCTTTCTGTAATATACTATATTTAAATATAATATATTGTGAGGTAACCCTCACTGCGGTTTTTCACTTTTTGGGTTTTCCACGTAAAAATATTGATGTTCATGTGTTATGTGATCTTGTAGGTATTTAATTATTTCTTTCACTATTGTAGTTGGATGTTTGTTAATAATTGGATGGCTTATGCTTAATTGGTTTGAAGGAATACTGATTCACCCACCCTCAGTATTCCTAGTGTTCAAAAATTGGTGTCAAAGCTTGGATCCATGGAAGGAGCTTGATCGCTTTGGGAAGATCTTGGAGTTTGAACACATGGCTGAAAGAAAGTATCTTATTCCTCTGAAAGGGATTCATTCTATTAAATACATAGAATAATAATGCATGATTGATAGAGAAGAACTCAAAATAGCCTTTGAAGATCTTAATAGAGTTGAAGATGAAAATAGAGCTATGAAGGAAAATCTAAAAGAGGAAAATGAGTGCATCAAAAAATTGAGAGAACATCAGGAAATTCAGAGAAAGGCATAAGGAAGTTAATGAATAATTGAGGCAAGAAAAAGAAGACATCACTGAACTGAGAGTATAATTGGAAGAAAATAAAATAATTAAGGAATTCTTGAATACAATGATAAAGAAAAAATCTAATGAGTACACTAGACTTGAACAAGAAGTGATAAATCTAAAATCAGATTTGGAAAAGGCAAGAATTCATAGGAAAATTTAAGACAAGCTCTGCAATGCTTCATGAGTTTATTGTTGGTCAAAAAGCATCTAAAAACAAGGGTGGTCTAGGCCTTTAAAAAGGAGAAAGCTCTAAATCAAATCAAACATATAATGCAAAAAGGATCAATGAACCAAAGAAGACTAAAGAAAAAAGGAACTATGGTAAGTTATGGAATCATAGAGACAATTCTAGAAGATTCCCAATCAAACAACCAAATGCTCAAAGGTACCTATCTTTCAATGGTTTTTGCTATTTTTGCAATAAATTTGGACATAGAGTTATGGAATGTAGAAGCAGAATGAATTAAAATGTTTCATCCTTTATTGGTCAATGCTTTACATGTAAGAAATTTGGACATAGAGAAAATGAATGCATAAGTCAAATGATGAATAGATACAACAATGGTAGAATGATTCAATCTTTCAATGGTTATTGCTATGCATGATATGGATTTGGAAGCGAAGCTAATCAATGCATATCTAGAATGAATGGAAGGAATAATGATCAAATAAATACCTTATGCAAGAATTATAGAACATCAAGGCATATTGCTAAGTTTTGCAAAATAAAAAATATAAGGACAATCCATCAAAGAAGAATGAACTAGTCAAAAATATTTATTCGAATGAAGTGAAAAAGGAAATGGAAAGGATTTGGAGAAAGAAAGAAGAGACTAAGCATAAGGGAGAATTTGTACCACTCTCTAGTGCAGATGTCTCCTTTGGTAACTAAGCTCAAAGATGGGCTTAGGGGGATCTTTAATGAAAATACTATGTCCCCCACTAGAAAGAGGTGCTTGAGATATAACACAAATATATTTCATGGAGAATGAAGTTCTTGATCTGAGGAAGAATATTTCGGAAGAAAATGTATTAATGCGGCAATTTGTGGAGCTTGGAAAGATGACTATTTATGCAAAATTTAGGATTGCCAACTTTTTGTTTGAAGCATTTATTGTAGAGTTGGGTCAAATTGAAGAGTTAAAGGTGTACTTGGGAAGACAAATTCATTTCAATAAACACATTCAAAGAAGACAAGAGAATAAAGAAATAATTTTGAAGGGCCTAATGCATCTCCAAGTCGGAGAGTCTCAAACCCTACTTCGTCGGGAAAAGAAAAGGTATTTAGCAATCCCCACACATTATAAATTTCTAGAATTATGATCTAAAATCAAGCTAAATGTAATGGAAACATCAAAAATAGTAGATATCTCTCAAAGAACGCAACTTAAATTTAAAACGTACTCCACCAAAAGCTTAGAAAATGATCCACTAGTTGAATTTTCACAAGTTCCTCTTGGGGTTTTGCCTACGAAAGACATTAGGAATTACATTCATGGAAGTTTGGAAGAAAACACCTACAAAAAGTTGCACAATTTATGGGTAGAATAATTGATTGGAGAAGATAATTACACTTTGAAACTAGAGTACACTTGTTTTTGACTGAGAAATTAGATGTGTGGCATTGGTTTCCATACTTTGGAAATGAAGAGAATGCATTAGAATGGCTTTAAGCAAGATTAATGATCAATTTATGTGGATTGATGGTTCCCACATGATTACTAGAGATGTGATTAGAGAAATAATTGGTTTGTAATCCACCAAATTGATTCCAAGAAGGAAATTTGGCAAGAACAAAGATGTAATGTCATGAGAATAGGTGTTGCATCAAACCATATCAAAAATCTAGCAGCTCAATATGTATCTATGGTTATTGGACATGATTTATCGAGACAATTTGATCTCTACCACCATAATTCATGTGGCTTTGGACATGATTGATAATAATGTTGAGTATGACCTTTGTGAGTTGCTCTAACAATAATTGTTACAGAATCTGAAAGAAATCAAGAAGAAAAAATAGGTATTTAGGTATGGCACATTAGTGATATTCTTGGTTTTCTACTTTATGAATGAAGTTTTGGTAGTTGGGAAATTCAATTGGTCAAATGAAAATATTTTTTCTCATCAAATAAAAGAACATGTTGGAGCCTAAAATTTCATGCAAATTTTAGGTTCCTATGTTCAAAAAATTTGATTTCAACACTCAGAAGTATAGTTGAAAAATCTACTTGAATGGCCCATTTTGAAAAATCACAAAATGAATCCAGTTCAGTTTCACACAAAATAACCTTTCAAGCATGTTTATCTGACATATAGGAATGTGGACGCAAAATTTCAGCTCCTTACGATATGATTTTCCAAGGTTTCAAAAGGTCAAGTTGAAGGGTTCTGAGAAGGGTTGTTGTTTACACAAAGTTAAATCTAGCAAGTTGGTTAACTTTGGAGAACAATATTAGGCAACTGAAAGAGTTTCATGAAAAACCAATTAGTGCTCTTGATTCTCCTCATCTCAATGTGCATTCATGTTAATTTTCATAGATTCAGGAGATCATTTGATATTTTTTCAAACTCAAATCCAAACGGATTTTACCCAGTTTGAAGACTACATTTCCAGAAAACTTTCACAAACGTCAACTTTGACACTTGATATTTGGTGAAAAAAATAAAATGATGAAAAACCATTGTGCACACCTATTCATTTCACCTAAATGAGCTAGTATCCAAAGTTATAGCTTCTCAAAGTCACATTTGATATTTTTTCGAAAGGGGAAGTTGGTGGGTTTTAGTTGAACTTTGCAAGTGTAATTTTTCAAAAAGTGCTAAATGGGAAACTTTGAGCATTGATAGTTTTTAGTCTTGATCACTTTATACCAAATTGTTCTGCAACCACACTTCCTTATCATAACTGAACATGGTGGTACATTTTCATGGATTTTGGAGATAATTTAATCATTTTTTCAAAGAAAATTTGGAGGCTACTTGGATTGCTTTAAAGCATGGTGTAAAAAGAAAACAAAAGCTGATAAATACCCACTTTAGACTAAGAGCACTTTAGATCTTGGAATAGAGTTATCATCAGAGGGTAAAATGGCTTATGGACAAATGATGATCAACATGTTTATAGAGATCAATGAAAAGACAACCTACAAGCCAGGCGTGATGACAATTCTTCATTGGGAGAAAAGTCAAATACATCATTTTAACTGCAACACTTCAATTTTTCCTTCCTTCAATAATGTATCACATGAGATTAGGCACAACATTTGTGGGATTGGTGGAAATCAAAAGATAGCGGAGTTTGCAGAAATGAATACACCCAATTCATTCTAAGAAATGTGAAGGAATGTCATAAAAGTTATCAATTAAACAATTCCAAAGGAAAATGTGAGGTTAACCAACCTATCATGATGAAATTTTGGATGCAAGATCTCTAAAATTTTAATTACGAACCTAGAAAACATTGAAAGGGGAAAACACAAAAATACATATGAAATGCAGCATGATAGAATTCATATAATATGTGGGTGAAAGCACAACACAAAAAATTGGTTTCTATATGTGGAAGACAAGCAAAGAACAGAAGGATGTAGGACCAAAAGAGTGAAAAAACTCACTTGTGTAGCAGGATATGAATTCCACCACCTTACATGACATGTTTAGAATAAACTTTAGTATATACATGGTAGCAACTGCCTAGATGAACATGCACGCAAAATGGAGGCATAAAATGTTGGAAAAATCCTCAAAAGACATCATCTCAATGAATGCTCAATATGCAGGGTTTTCTTTCTTCCAAGAATATTCAACTAGCTATAAAGCATGATTCATTTGTTGAGTTTTACTAAGTATACATTGTCATTAAAAGATAAGTTGAACTTATATGAAAGAGAGGTGATGCCCTAGGGGTATCAAGCACTATATTTTAAAAGAACAATAGTAATGAGCTTGATCAAATGAAGAAAGAATCCTCCACCTATGGGAGAACGTAAAGGGGGTATGCATGAATTATCCACTTTTGGACTAAGGTTCTTGGAGGATGTGATTGACCTTGGGAAGAATGAACTTCAAATTCCAAAAAAGAGTGTGGCAAGATAAGTATC